>QYAL01000027.1:0-67508 GCA_003988805.1 Ploettnerulaceae sp. D365 | reverse complement strand
AACTCAATCTCTCGTCTCCTACCCAATTGAACCAATTGAACACCAATCAACAACACCAAGGCTAACTCGGAAGTACCATGGAAATAGGTACTACCGACACTTTATAAGTCACGACTTGCGACCCGCGACTCACAAATTCCTTTCGTTCTTGTAGAAGCGTAGATATAGCTTGTTTAGGAGGCTCGTGACCTGCCTTTAGCGATCTTTCTATCTCGTCAGGTGTACTTTGGTATGGAAATATGCTAAGATTTGCCAGATATCGTAGGAAAAAAAGTGACCGGGTTTCATAACTGCCAGGCTACTAAATTAACATTTCACACTGAGGAAACCTTATTTTTTGTATATATACAACTTTCGACCCATTGACGTGTCAACATATCTGACGACGAAGTAGCCTGAACTCCCTGGAGCCGTCATTATCCCCGGGGTTAAAAACCAATCACGAAGTAGAGGTAACTTTAACTTGAACCTAGGCATGTCTTGATATCCAACTCTATATATCTAATCCTTTGACACAAAGCCAAAGCACCACAGGGACAACGACATTATCATTCCCACCTGTAAGTACTGCCTCTGTCAAACTGGCCACCCAAGCCGCAACGCCCGCTTTCCCAATCGTCATGAACCAACCATCATCATTATTTGCAGGCCAGCCGCCGATTCTAAGCCATCCTTTCGCAAGTACCAACGCCAGCCACACGGCAGTAGCAAATGCCACGCTGCCTTCAATACTTTTTCCGCCGCCCCAGAGCCATTTCCGCCGGCCGTATCGTCGTCCAATTAATGATGCCGCTGCATCGCCCATACCGACACAAATAACGCCGCTGACCATGCTGACTTCTCGTGTTGGGACCTCCCAGCCAACAAGGTAGTTGCTTCCGGTTCGGGGGAGTGTGCCTAGGGAAAGCCAAAGCGGAATTGCGCAGCCGATAAGAAGAAATATATGAGATATTACTACAGGTCCCTTGAGATCCCTTCCATCTACATAAGGCGTAAGGAAATATGCTAGAGACTTAGACAATGGGGGAAGTTGTGTTGCGCGAAACAGGTCCAGGAGTAGGAATATCGCAAGCATCAAGGAAAGTGCTAATGCTGCAAAAGTTGGATCCACATAAGTTGCAGGGAGAAGCATGGCGACCATCATAAAGTGAAAAACCTTGCGTCGAGTATCAACTTCATATATCGAAGATAAACGGAAAACAACGGCCAACCCGACAGTTATGATTGCTAACCAGTAACCACATAATAACAGTCGGGTATTCGCAGGTCCGAAAGAGGCTTGTCGCAAATGCTCAACCCAACCCATGTAACACGATTCCTCATGTTCGTGACCGCTTCGAGGAGGAATACATATCCATCGTTGGAGACCATAGCTCACAACTTGCATTCTGAACCACGGAAGATCGCCGAAGAGGTAACCTAAAGCCCACCCGATAGGCTCGTTGCCATGCAAAGCAAATCTTTGCACATACTCACGAATAAATACAAGTATTATTGTCAGGACACAAGCATACACGTAACCCGCATACAGCCACTTTCGTGTCGTGGCTTGCTCATACGTGAGGTGAAAGAAAGATTGAATACTTGATGATGTAGCCCTCTTTCTTCGACCTGAAGGAGTCCTCTTGCTTGACCTCGGAGGTAGACTAGTCAGGGCAGGAAGCGTATGCCGCCGGTTCATCACGAAAGTACCATCGCCGCCGATCCTTGTGAGACCATTCATGAAGTTACCCTTCGTTTTGGAATCGACTGCCGACACAATTCCATTCTCTACGAATCGTTCAACAGCTGGCATTGAGTCTCGAGTGTCCAACGTGAGCCTCGTTGGCGGGAGTTTCTCCGGATCTTCCTCTTCGCTTGAAACTGTCACAACAGCATTCCTTGCGAAGACTGACGCCCTAATCTTGTCAAATCTAAATGCGTTTCTGAAAAGGTTCGTTGTTCTCTCATGTATGGCCGTAGTCGAATCCCCAGCACGCCTGAATCGCCACTTTGGTACTCTAGCGAGCACAACTCCCCACAGAAGCACTCTTCCGCAGGTTATTAGCACTCCGACCCCTCCACCCCAAAGAAGCGCTTTCAATATCGTAGTTTGGGGAGATCTGGTTAGGAGTAGCAAGTCAATTAAAGATATTGAAAGTAACTGTAATTCTGCAGGGAGGAGGCTCGTAGTAGTCAAATAATGCAAAGTCGTGCATAATGCTTGATGAAGAGGGTAAAGCAGCACCAATATCTCAGGATTCAGGGTTTTGTTGCTGTCGTTGGCCACTACTGTACTCGGTCCTGATTGAGCTGTGGTGTTAAAAACCAATAATGGGACGCAGGAAATAGCCCAATGAGAAACGTTGGAGCCGTCCAGGCCCCCGGTTGAGGGTATGAGCCGCCTGGGAAGCGAAGCTATTCCAAGCGTCACACTTGGTAGAAAGTCTGAAGGGTTACTTCGTGACAGCAACAATGTGACAAACATGGTTATCATAGGAGGATATATCAAGGCAGCAGGCTCAAACGTTGCTGGAACACCAATTCGCATTGCAGTTCTACAGAGCTGTGATGATTGGATATGTCGCAACAGTCTTAGAGGGTAAGCCACGAGAAGGGACGCTGTGATGAGAAACTGGCAAGCCAATTCTGCAGCAGTCAGTATATCCTAAGCCAGCCAGAGTACTACAACTAACCTTTTCTCCATATGTAGACAACTCTCCGGACCTGGGAATCGAGACACAGTATTCCACCAACAAAGCATATGAGGGCAACTTCCGCTGATCTCCTCACAACTTCGATTCTCCGCTTTCGACGAAATTTATCGATAGCCTTGGCAATTTCCTCTTCCTTGATAAGTACAGCAGAAGGAAGTATTCCCTGTTGAAGAAAGCCGGGTGTCTTTGAAGAATCTCCCTCAACAAAAACCGGTGATAGAAGGGGGCTTGGTGATCCTGAAGGACTGGTGTCTGTAACTCGAAGTCCCTTATGTGGTCGTAGTCTTGGTGCCGGTAGTCCTTTCAGAAAGTGTTCGTCATCAGCCTCAGTCCCACTATCGCTGTTGGTTAATTCCCTATAGCTCTCGGACCGGGGCCTCAAATTTCGTGGTGCTTCATCATCTGTGATTTTCGCTGACCTTATAGGCGATTGTGTAGGAGGGGAAATTGTAGTCGCATTGTTGCATCTCTCGGAGCCGTAAGGTAGCTCGAAGTGTTGGCGGTGATAAGGATGAGGAGACCGTGAGAGCCTGCGTACGGCATTTTCTCGTAGGGTTTGAGCATACGATTGCTGGTGTGAGGCGGGTTTGAGCTGCTCAGGCATCTCGGGGTACTGCTAATGCGGTTGAATATCTCGTGGGCTTCGAATCGACCATATCTCAACTTAGTTGTTCCGGCCAGAGGGATCTCAGGGCCAAGCTGGATAGATGTAGCTTATACCAGACTCCCAGCAATGATGATATATGTGATGTGGAATCCAAGTCCGAGTGGAGTGGCCATGATCCCATTCACATGCAAGAAAATTGTTGGGCGAGGGATAATGTAGAAAGCGACGTAACCCTGCTGTACAGAGCTTGGCTATTTTGGGATCGGAGCGGCAGAACTATTTTTCCCGAACCAACCCATGACATTCAACATCAAAGTTGATTACAATACAATTTACATAGGAAAATGACCCGATCGACCGCTGAAGGTGGTCGATTTATCTATCAAAACGTTTTTGTTTAAACAAAATATCGTTCATGTAAAATTGACTTGAACTATATTCCTAGCTAGGCTCTTTGAAACTGGCTGTCATCAGTTGGTCGCCAAACATTATCTACTGGATCCTCGTCATATGATCAGTGTGTTGCTTCTCAATTCCAATTGTAAGTAATCTCTGCGCTGTATATTCTGTTACAATTTACTTAGCTATCAAAGCTGCAGTTCCCGAGAAGTGATAGCTATTAGCTAGAGTGCTTGACTCCTCAATCTCCTCATTGAGTTCTGTTCGAAGCGTTCCAGCATGCACAGCTGTCAAAGAGATATTTTCCTGTGACTCTAGGGTAATTCTCTCTCGGTGACTTGTTGTAAGATCAAATTGTGGCCTTGATTTTCGAATGCTGTTCTTCTATGTTTGGCATTGTTTGCCAACGCTGTGGTGATACCGTGATGGTGAATCTGTGATGCCAGGGTGATGGTTTCATGACCGATTTGCCAGCTTATCCAACCGCACGACATCACATCGACTCAGATATTGCGGAATGAACATCGAGTTTGATGTGAAAGAAGATGATTCTAAATTCCGCTCAGTTATTTTTGTATTGTGTCACGTGCACCATAATCTGAAGTATTCCACATGTTTGGACGTGTTTGGAAACGATGGCTAAAATGGCACCATAGGCCTGGAAAATAGCCGTTTACTGCATGTTAATTACTAGGTAAAGCTGCGTCGATAGGGTTGCCATAAGAACGGGACGGGGCTGTGTACTGTGCCCTGGTTATTGCACAGCCATCGGGTTATATCTGTGGTCCCCCGCATGAAACAAACCATTGATTACACATGCAGTACACACTTAAGCCCATAGGTTGTAGTAGCTGGTATTGCAAGATTAGGTTGTTAAGACTTTGAGTTCATGCTTTTGGGGAAGGGGGCGGGGGGGAGGGGTCGCTCTACTAACTCAGCGACAGTGGCAGTGCATCAGTATATGGAGGTCAGTGTTTCAAATAACGGCTTCGTTTCATCAATTATTTACCAATTGAAACATGTTCTTTCATATGCAATTATGGCTAAAAAGAGTAAAGTTCTCTTTTCAATTTTATATCCCAATTTAACAATCTATAACTTAGCGGGGTTTTGAATAGCACGGTCTGCACCTGCAAGTTCTGATGATCTCGCTCAGTCTACAAACTTTGTTATCATCATGTCCTCGGAAAAATTATCAGCTGTAGATTATCTTAAACCCTCTATTCTGGCCCTGACCCGTGAAGTTTTAAATATTGATTAATGTGTTCAGTTGATATGTTTGGATCCCTTTCATCTTTCCCATGTTAAGATAAAAATCTAGGATAAAGTCACAAGCTAGTAATCACAACACCCGCGAAGTCAACTTATGGATTCTAGTCCACTGACAATAGTCACAATACGCCAGCATATCTATTTAACCAATGACCCTAGAATCAAGGACCATGCAAGTGACCAGTCATTAGTGCTCCAGGTGATTAATCCTCTCAATATCAGTCGGGCAAAATAATCTGCAACCTACCACGTCGTATCTTTTCCATCCGAACTTCAAAAGTTAGGTCTGATAGCTCCGGTAATAAGTATTAATAACAAGGCTACCCTGGCTTGTATCGTGGTGCCGGGTGCCCCCATCACGCGATTTTGGCGTCTATAGTACTCACTACTTAGGTAGCATCAGATAAACAATATGATTAAAATTTTGAGGCAGAGATGAAATATCGCGGACGCTTTAACATCGTGATAAGCCTTGCCTGCTGCCCCATACACTATAACGCTTCCAGCAACTGCTTCAACAATTATCGTGCAGCATATTTCTTGCTGGGGAGTCAATTGACCTTGAAGCGCTAGAGGTAATTGTGACAAAGTTGATGTGTACCTCACTAAAGTAATTCTTGATTTATAGGCGTTCTGAATAGTCATGACTCAAAACTCGATCAGATGGTCGACGGATCATGGCACAGGATATCTAAGCACCGTAAGCAGAAGCTACTATGTATAATTGTATATGATATCTGAGCATTGAGCAAGTACCAAATATAATTGGCAGGATCAGATTGGGTTTGAGATTATCCCAGGTAACAATGCGACATATGATTCGCAAGAGACATATGCCCTGATGCCAATCATTGCAGCCAATGCCAGCCATGGATGACTAAACGTTAACTTGATGTTCCATAACCATAGAGGTATAGTCAAGTATCGATATGGAGAAAAGACACCAACGCCGAGCGACACAACATGAAATGAATATGCTAGGATTAGCTCGTAAGTGAAGTCGAAATGTAGCGGTATATTGGTCCTAACTGGACACAACTGCCGTGTCCATTGGTGGTTACTCTCGGCCCAGCTGTGGTGGTTTGTGGTATTGTGGATGGAGAATGTACTTTAGAACTGCGCCTCGATTTGATGCCGGCAATTCATGGTTGGAAACACTATGCTGTTTATAAATATACTGATTACAGATAAGACTAATAAGAGTAAATGATGGCAATTGATGAATGAATCAGAATGATACCGAGTACATTCTTTTGGAAAGGTAGCGGGAGACTTCTATACTGAAGTCAAACATTATGTGGAGGATTGGTACGTATGAAGCATTTCAATACAACAGACGTCGATATAACGATTCTTGAAGAGTCTGATATAATTGATTAGAACTTTTCCAAAACTCAATACCAAGATCCAAATAGGAAGTAGTATAGTGTTGGTGCCGGCTCAAAAGCTTGTTCCTCCAAGAATGCAACACCAGCCGATACGAGACTCTCAAACATGAAGAAATGCTAACTCCACATGAGAATTTATCATTTTTGAGGTCAGCGCATTTTGTGGGAGGTGCAAATAAGCTATGTCCTGATTAGGCAAAACACGAAGGTCCCCTGCAGATCTAAGCCACGACCTCGCTTGAACGTTTCATCCCCCATGCGGTCAAGTGGCTATTGATCTCTGATGGATACTCTGGCGGGTACTATCCAACATTCCGACCACTTAGACCACTCTAAATGGCGTCTGCCTAAGATCATGCTTCGTGGTCCCGTCTCTATCGAGAATTCCTTCGAGATTCTGGAATATCATATATATTCACCATGACCCGTATCATGCTAGATGCGATTAGGGGACTTTCTCGACGAACTCCATTCGACTACTACGGAAACACCCTTAGCCCGATCTCCGCAATCTCTTGTCGGGACCTTTGATGATTCTTTACTGTCTCTCAAGTTGGCGGAAAATACTCCGTACCCTTTCAGATCGTTCGTTATAACTTATTCGACAATTACAATTTACAAGCTAGCCGCTAGCTGAAAAAGTGCCTCTTGAGTCTTGAAGTCTCTATAGATTCTTACAACGAACCTTATAGAAGATCATATAGTTTCAAATAAGTTCATGCTAGCGGTCATAGGCAAGATGTCCAGGTCTGTGGGAACCGGTAGCCCAGGTTCATCCGACCAGAACCCCACAGTAAGAACTCGAAAGTCAAATGGAAAGTCGAGGTTTGGATGTATGGCTTGCAAGCAAAAGAGAATTAAGGTTGCTTCAACTTGCTTAGCTCTTCCTGTTTTTTGCGACTGTGTGACTAACTCGATCCAGTGTGATGAATTAAGACCAAAATGCACAAAATGCAAGACGTCGTCACAGTCTTGTGTTTATCCAACGACCGACGTTCCTAAATGGAAGAGTTCTGTGAACACGTTCTCCTTACCGTCAGCAACAGAATCCAGATCTACATCGGCGCCAACCGAGTTGGAGTTCCTTGGAACCCCCTCCCCTCCATATTCCTCGTACGAGCATAGCCCACTCGAGTACGATCCATTACTTTTCGATAATTTCGATATGTTGAGCCATGAGATATCACCAATGCCTGCTGAGCAATGTAAACTTTTCGAACAACAAGACGTTCAGTTGATGATGCATTTTACGTCGATAATGAGTTGCGATCTGATTGGGTCCCAGCGACTATGGACAGAAGACGTAATGCAACTGGCTTTCCAGGTACTGCCACTACCACCCAATAAAAAACCTCTGCTCACAGAAATACAGCACTCATTCCTGATGCACGCAGTCCTTGCCCTCTCAGCACGACACCTCCAGCAAGTCGACTTCTCACAAACATATAACCAGGTCTCAGTACCAGATTACAAACTCCTCGAAGAGCACCACCGCAGTGAAGCCCTCATAGCCTTCCACCCCGCCTTCCAAACCAATATTCACTCCAATCAAGACGCTGTCCTAGCTGCTTCTTTCATCCTTAGCTTCCATGCCTGCTCCATCCTAGACTTCAAGCCTACAGCAGTTGTTCCCGTGGAAGACACGTCCTTTACTTTCCTCCGCACCATCCGCACGATAGTCGCTGCTCGAACGGCCACTCAAAGTAATAGTCGCTTCCAGATTCTTGTAGAGCCAAGACTTTTCATGCCGAATGTAACACCTAGCATTGGGCCAGGCGCCCAATTCATGGACCTTCTCAATCGACTTCCTCTCACTTCGCCTGCTCTCATACACCGCGAAACATATGTCGAGCGAATCGAATCCCTGACACTCTACCTTTCGACTTCTACATCGCAAGATCTCCAACCGAGCGTGCTGGAAGAACTTCTCGCGTGTTTCCTGCGCTGGCAATCAATGTGCCCTAACGAGTATGTTGAGTTGGTGAGAGAATTGGATGGCATTGCTTTGGTAATCTTAGCGCATTACTATGCGGCAGCGGCATATTTGCTTTCGAGGAATAGGGGGAAGTGGTGGTGGTGGCATGAAAAGCCCGCATACAGTGTGTACAATTTCCGACCTATCTTTTTCGTATCGATATCACGCATGATTTTATCTCAGATAATCGAACTAGTCATTATGGGGAAGACCCTCTGTGGCCATTTTCCTTTTCCCTTAATGTCAGAAAACAGTGCTAATTGTATTATAGTGGTTGGTACGATTGTAGGCTACCTGGGCGGGGAATGGGCAGCGTGGATGGAGTGGCCCCAAAGCATGATTCAAAGAGTGGGCATTTTGAGCATCTCTTGAAGTGTCAGATCTGCAAGAAATATCTGTAGATGAGAAAATAAACAAATAACAATAACAAACAATGTTGCAACATCAACTACATTCACGCATTCTTCAATATTTCCGGACCTTCTCATGCCTCCCTAAGCCAGTGGAGTAGATCCAGCCCAAGGGGCCCAGAGCCATCACGTAACAATCCGAGCAATACTCCTCATCTATTAGTAACTAGCACGGTCGGGTACCTGAGCCCAGCTCTGTCATGCGGCACTGTGCTGTTTCCCGTCTTTCTAGCCTCCTTTATCCAAAATAGAACTACAGGGTACAAGATCTCAACGTCTACAGTAGCACACAGCCACGAAACCTTCTTGTAGTGAAATTTTCAATCTAGATCTTAATAGTAGGTCGGGGACTTCTACTTTCAAGCCGCATTAACAATTTGACCAACGGAATTCATCCTATCGTACTAGTGTACAAGGGCATTTACCAAACGGTCGGTCGAAAGATCGTTCCACTACGAGTCAGGAAAGCTGATAGGTGATGTGTTGCGATGTATCCCTGCGCATGCACAGCGGGATTTGCGGGTGGATGAAATGTTCTAGCGCAGAAACGGACATGTCAATACGAGATATTTGGGGTAGGGGGGTGGGGGTTGGGAACTAGCGCTAGACTCAGCCTCCTGTATTTAACCTTATTATTCCGACGTGATAAGCAACAAGTATTAGCGGGCCCACTGTTTCAGTTGTTACTAATAAGTAAATCAATCAGTAGCCGCAAAAAAAATTGTGCGCGATATTGATAGACAAAAAATCTCTGCTCGTGGTTTTCATAGAAGACAGTAGGATGGAAAGCTTGTTGCGGCTACTCTGTCTCACAAGGATGGAAATATAAAAGTGAAATTGATGAGAAATAGATTTGAAGGTACTCTTAAACAGCGGCCACAGTGATTAATTAATGCAGTGCAGATATTCACTCGCACCTGAGATTATAAGAGAGGAGAAAAACATACACCTCTTGAGAGCAAAGCGATCAAATCGCTACAAGATGTCGAACACATCTGTTTACTAATTCCCCCTTTCTTTAGCGAGAACACACGCTCGGCCCACTTACGAAGTACGAAAGTACTTTGAACAATGACAGCCGATGTGACCTGAACAGCTTACTGTATCATAGAAAATACTCAAAACCGCATCTGACTCGAAACTACAGTTAAGTGGTCGGCATATAGAAACAACGTATTATTTCATATTTGAAGTTGGACCCGGGAATAACTTCGCAGTAATTTTCGCTATGCTGAATCGTTAAGCTTTTAGCAGGCATATCTCTGTTGGAAATGATATTCTCAATCGATCACTCAAATAAATCGTCCCCTTGCTGAGGCCTGGTCATGAAAAACAGAGAAAACGAACATCAGCTCCCATTCCTCAATGGGTATGAGGAAAAGTTCTCTCAGGATAAAGGGCTTACACAGTCAATACTGGGACATTGTGGCATTAACCACGAGCTATCTAAAGGGTTGTCCTAATACTTTGGCTCTTGAATATATTATTATCGCAGAATTGACGAGGCTGAGATCGACTTCTGTGACGTAATGGGACCAATCACATCCCGGAAGAAGATCACTGTAGACCCTGTACAGCGAGCGAACCCTGGCAAATCAAGGCTAGTCACTAGTTCCAGCTTCCAACAATCTTTAACAACACTACAACAACACATCGCAGGCGTCGCAGCTCCAGATCCCAGATCCCTTCCACTCTCTCTCGTTCTCGTCGCATCGGTGCAAGCATCCAAAATGGCTTCAGCTTCAGCTTCCTATCAAATGAGGAGCCTCGGCGGTAAAGGTACGCAAAGTGGAGTTCTTACCCGCCAAGGCCACCGACCCCCCTAAGCGTGTAAGATAATGGTAACTGACGAGCCGTCGCAGCTTTCAACCACGCTTCCAGCGGCGATGCAGAAGCAGAGTATGACCGCCTGCGCGATCTTGCGCGACAAGAAGCCGGCAAGCGCTCGTCCTGTTTCGATAAGGTGCGCGGACCTCTCCGTTACACATCGTTGGAGCTCGAGCTCCAGACGACATAATTGACATTCGCACACAGGCGCATCAGGCATACGAACGAGGGGATGGAGCTGCTGCACATCAATTGTCGGAGGAGGGGAAGAGTCATGCAGCAAAGATGGATCAGTACAATAAGCAGGCTTCCGATTACATCTTTCGCGAGAACAACGCAGGAGGACGAGTCGCCGACGATACAATTGATTTGCATGGGCAATTTGTCGAAGAGGCGGAAGATATTCTAGAGCAGCGGATTCGATATGCACAGCAGAACGGGCAGACTCACTTGCATGTGTAAGTAAATTGGGCCGGCACTGTGATGTTATGGGTTGCAATTAATGGATTTGCAGTATTGTTGGCAAAGGCAACCACTCCACGAACCATGTCCAGAAAATCAAGCCGAGGGTTGAGCAGGTCTGCCAAGAATTGGGACTCCAATATGCAACGGAAGAGAATGCGGGCAGGATGTATATCAATCTCTCTGGCGGGTCCGCGACGATGCCTCCTGCCAATAGCTATCAGCCAGGACAACAGCATGGCGGCTTCCAAGGGCAGCCACAAAGCGGATATCCTGGTGGTGGTCAACAACAGCATGGTCAACAACAACAATATGGCCAGCAGAATGGCAACCAACAGAATAACCAGAATGACGAGCTGGAGAAACTTGCAAAGAAAATGTTACCCAAAATACTCAAAAAGCTGGACGGATGCTGTGTTGTCATGTAGGTGCTTCAGGGTGTTGGAAAAATGTCGAATTTGGTTTATGGGGTGGATTGGTAATTTTTTGAACGTTTCAGCCTTATTAGTGCAATTCGCCATAGGATTATTATATCATGCCCAAAATATTTGGGTAGCAGCCAGCTGCAAGAAGCAGCTAGCTCTATGGCATGTTTCCCCCCCTCTCAAGCTGTAACCCGGCTTTGGGGTACCGAATGTATATTCATTTAGTCCCAACCATCTTTTCAGGCTCGTGCTACTCTCTCTTCATGCCAAGTGACAGGTCTGAAGACTACTCCAGAAGCAATAGGAGGCAAAGTGCTTGTGAGATTTGTGATTCCTTTAGTGAGCACGAATCTAACGACAACCCTACGCAGAGTGTCTGTACAAAAAGAATACATCCATACCTTGAACAATCGAAGACATTTCTTTCCTAGAAAGATGAACAGACCAACCTCTTCGGGTACATTATTCAACACATTTACCTATGCATTCGGAAGCGAAGCGAAGCTAATGGGACAGCCCCAGCTGCGTTTCCATTTCCATATCGCGGCTTTGATCGTCCCGCTCCCTGCATCGCATCGCATCGCATCGCATCGGTTTTAATTTCCCGTCAGGGTACCATTGATGTTTACGGATCTCGGGAATCTAGGTCTAGGTATTCTGGAGTTGCCGGATGAAACACGGGCCGTGCTAATCCTACCCCTTGCGGACAAAGTAAGATCTATCGTTGCCTTATATGTGTAATGGTCGCGGTTAATGATGGGCAAGATATTCTTGTCTACAGGGATAACTCTGGTTTGGAAGGTTCGGGGGGAGTAAGGACGGGTGCGGTTCCATATAATTAAGGGGTGCGGGAGGGGAGGACCGTCATTTTTTTTGAAGGGATTTACCCGAGACGGGGAATTTCACCTTGGCCTTGTAAGTTCTCCTGTCTTGCAGAAACGTCAGTGCTGCTTGTTATAGGCGCTCAATATTGTGAGATAAATGTTGTTCTGATGGAGCTATGCTTCCATGTGTTAGCTGACAGAAGTGAACCAATTTTGCTCGGATATTGGTTGACAACACGACCCATTATTGCCGATACGTAGAGATAAGAAAAGTTGATTAATAAGGAAATTGTGCTAGAGAGTATCTCCGTTCAGCCTAGTAGTACATCAACCTCCTTCTCCTCCTCATCTGCCAAGTTGGCAACTCCTCTTTTCCAAGCGGCTATACTAACTCTCCCCAATGCTCGCCTATACGCGATTCCCTCATGTCTTTCCACCCAGAGAACATTCACAAACTCGTACTTTTCCCCAACTGCAAACTCACCATCTACGTCCTCGCGAAATGGGTGGGAGCGCCCAGCGACCCAGGTGTTCCCCCATTTGTTCCCATCTGGCTGGCGGGATGGACACGAGCCGGACGAAATGGCGAGGAATTCAGCAGACTGGAACTGCGAGCCTGCAGATGTGTCGGTGAGGCTCAAACTGCCAATTCGGATTCCAGTGGGGTCGAGGATGTTGGCTTCTACTGTGGAGTGTTCTTTCTTCCATTCAAATTCTCTTATGCAGGTTTCCGTGATGGAGACATCGAGAAATAGTCGCTGGGCTCGAAAACTGATTGTTGTGTCAAATCTGGGATTGTCACACGCATGTGCTGGGGATAAACGAGGGTAAATAGGGGGGTATCGATAGAGTATTTTATTTGTTTCAGAATCTCGCTCAAAGTATGAGCGTGGTAGGTTGTTTGTCCATGTCAAAGGAGCATCGATGCGAGTCCACCCAGCATGCGATTTCGCAGTATTCCGGGAATTATGGTAGGAGTTCGATATGGGGTACTTGAGCTTGCAGGAATGGCAAATTTTATGCCATTGCACCAAAGGTTCGATACACATATCAAATCCTAGAAAAGGAAGTCGGTCCTTCTCCCCAAATGTTTCCAAGATGTGATCTTGGAAGACGTCCCACAGTACGAGATTCAATTCTCCGTGGCAGCCCATCCACGACCAAGATGGAAGCTTGTGGGAAGCCTTTCTTGGCTGGCGTGGCCGGAGTTTTGGGGAAGGCTGCCAGCACATAGCAAAGTCGAAAAATGCTTCTGGGAACCCGAAATGCATCTCTCCGAAAAGGGGAATATGCAAGGAAGAGATACCAAGAAATGCATCCAATACATCTTCCTCGAACGACAGATCCCGTTGGTTATATCTATGTGACCACCGAGTCAGCCACACATAGTCTTGGATGATCATGGAAGCAAATACAAGGCGTAATAAAGGAGACTCCGGATAGGAAGTATGTAGAGGGGAGAGAAATTGATTGATTCCAGGTCATGACCTACTCGTTGACAAGTTTTCCCAATCCTTTGAGGTTGATGTGCTGAGGAAGGGCAAGCCCATACTGCTGATCTCCAGGATTTGACATTGCCCACTTGGGGTCTTCAGCGGGCTTTTCAATCTCCTCACGAAACTGCGTACGGAGACAGAGCCACGATACGAGTCCATCCAAGAGGAGTATGCGTTTGGAAAACATCTGCTCCTGCATCGTCCAAGCCCGTCTGGACCATATGGGTCGTTCGGCAAAGCCCATCCTAGTGAGGAATTTGAGACGTTTATGGTGAGTGCCGGATATGATCGAAACCTTCCTGGTTGGGAGGGCGATGGAGGGAGGCACAGATCGAGGTTTCTGATTATTACCAACACCTAGAATCCCGCTATTTGCGTTATCGCCGCTGACAACGGCGATAGTAAAACATGCCATGGAGTAGATGGATGGCATACCACGGAGATGGTCTTGCTTGATCTCAAAATCATCTTGCACAATGCACAGGGCATCGACCCATAGATATCTAATTCCTAAAGCATGAACCAAGAACATGGCATCTCGAATGGTTCTTGGAATTCGATCTTCTTGCTCTGTCAGAGCACCAGGTTGACTGAGAGCCTCTAGGTTGCTGCTGGTCGTCATCAGAGTTGGGACACGACCCCAGACGTAGCTTAAAGCTACATATCTCGGGGTTTCCGGGAGAGCTACGATGCATGACTGTGCAAGATCAATGAACTTGACAGGTGTGATAGGCCCGAGGCTGGTAGAGACAAGCGTCGCTGAGCAACTGTCAAGATGAGATGCTTCACAGCAGGCGATCCATTTCTTGATCGTTGAGTAATCGAGATTCAAAGGGTCACAGAATCGCCCAAGCTCCGATCTTGGCGGGTACCTCGTGGTAGGCTGTAAATGTAACCCCTGAGTGAAGTATGAGTTCTTGTAGCAATCATGGGGAAAAAATAATCATACCGGGAGATCTCCAGTGGTAATTCTCAGCGGACTTGCCCACGCAAGATCCCTTTGTGAAGCATGTATAACAAGCGATATTTCGTAATCAATCTTCTTGAGAAGTGAGTACCTTGCCGCATCAATATCTTCTCCTCTTAGGAGATAATCATCTAGTGCTTTAAGAATAGACTGGCATCCTGGGCATTTTTGAATGTTAGCACGGCGTTCAAACTCGGAGCGACAGCCGAGTTGAGCTTTTATCTTCTCCGAATACAGCGCTGGGAGGTCCTTCTCAGATGCTAGGAAACTTTCTAGAGTAGTAATGTATGTCTCAAGGAGTCCACAGGTTGAGCAGAATGTCTCTTGAGGCAGTAGGTCTGCCTCAGCAATCCGAACACTGGGGTGACTGGACTGGATTACGACGTCCTCGGGACTATAGCTATGGCCGGGGTCGAAATTCAAACGCTCTAGCGCGGGAGCTACACTGGTAATCTCTGACATTTCAACATAAACCTAGAATCCGCTTTCAAAGGCTTACAGTATAGCACAGATACCGCATGTTCCTATCTTCATGTTTACGGCGCTTGGCAGCTGAGGTGGAACACGCATGAAAGAGTGGTGGTGTCTTGGCAGCAGCATATTTGACCACAATCCGACGTTGAAGATCAAATTTTCGCCTGGAGGTATACATGAGGATTGGTTCGAGAAGTGGAGGGTTTTTATGAGCTCGGAGCGATTAATTGTGTTTTGAGCATGGTCATGTGGTCTGTGAAAGAGCACGTGAACACGCGTTTAGATTGCGCTCGGATCCTATACGACGCGCACCCCTCGCAGCCAATGGTTCCGTTCCTCTTCTCCTCTCTTCCCTCTTGACGTTCACAACGTCTTCGATAACAGGGCCACTCAACGATGTAATTCGAACGGAACCCATGTAATCCCCCATTTTACATTGCTAGCAGCTACCAGATCCTTCCCGCCCCGATTGCCACCGATAATCGATTTCGACGAGTGCTTCAACTCCACGCCGACTCTTTGACCGAATGAATATAGAGGGACTACGGACACCGCGGCAAGAACAGAGCTCATAGCTCTTATCAGCGATAACACCAAAGTGGAATGTTACTGATGGGAATAATATGCTGCCTCCGCAACGCCGAAAGAATCCGAATTAGTCGTCCTGGTGGCAATCGCGCCATCCGTTCCCATTGCTACCGACAGAGCTTCCCCTTATGATTTGGATATTCTTCTTGCTTGTTGCATGAGTCCTGATAATCAATGAGCATCGATATGATCTAGGAGGGCTGCACTTCCAATTGAGATGATGCGAACGCGGAAGCTCTCTTCGGACAAGCCCCTTTATAATGGTGGGTAGCTCATCTTGTGGTAGGGAAGTTTTTACTTTTCGGTCTTCACTGGAACACTTATTGGCGAAGTGAGGAAGATTTCGCAGCCCTTGTCGAATTGCCAAGCACCCACTCTAAGGTCATGAACAGGAAGCGCTCAGATGTCTATTTGGAAAAAGAGACCTGCACCTACTCTCAACTAAGGAGCCTATAGTCTTGTCAGTCGATGAATGAGATGACCAGGAAAGTTGTTACCCGGCACACATCACGTTGGATCACCGACAATACATCATCAAAAATGATTCTCAAAAGGCCAGCTACTTGAGTGCCAACTCTCTTTAATTCCAACACGGCGTCAGCGCGACAAGGATCTGGTATTTGGTATATTTGACGTGAGAATTACTGTCGCAACTTGGATCCCTCACAGGTTTGGCAATGGCCGGGAATGGCCCTAAGCTATGCAGCCTATGATCCACCGCCGAGGGAGTTTTGTCTCCTTCAAAAAACCAATTCATTATATAATACAGAGCCTCACTTATCGCTAAGAGCACAGAAACAGGGTATGGGATGGTGGCTGCACGTTGCACTTTCCCATCCCAATCCATACTTGGCATGTAGGATTAGGGGCTGCTGATCAGCATTATATTTGATTCAAGAAGTACCTGCAATGCTAGTGCAACGAACGGCCCCGATGCCAACACGCAAAGTTGAAAAACATGCAGAGAGAGAGACCGAACCGGACTGCAGATTTGACAGAGGGTTGCCTAGCCGTCCTGTAAAAATATCTAGTCATATCTTCATGACGGCGAAGAGGTGGAGACGCTGTGAAAGTTATTGTCAGTCTGGCAGATCCAGGTAAAGGCGCTGCAGAACAGCGGTCAGCATAGTTGCTGAAAAGGCGCCTTGCTACACGTGACACTTCACATGCTCGCCATTCAGTTTCGTTGACCCTCAATCCGAGCAATACTGAATCACAAAATTCTATATAGCCCTCCCTCATATGGCTCCATCCCAGCCCTCATCTTCCGGCCCAGAACACTCCAACCTGCTGGCAGCATTTATGCACCTCTTCAAATCGAGGTATGGGTCCCCACCCGACCAACTTCCCCATCCATACACTTGCATCATCTACTGCAATCTATTGGCAATCCGGCTGCGTTGTTGAAGGGAGGAAGAAGTCAAGGGAGGGAAAGCGTGCAAGTTGATTCCGTTCTCGTAACCAGCTGTTCAAGGTATCAATTTGATCGATGGATCCGGCTGTCATTTCCAGGCGAGAAGTGAACCCTTGACGCCTCGAGGGCAGAATTTATTTCAATGACCACCAAACATCTCATGTTCATGGAATTCAACCTCGGATGCCTCAAGTCGAACTCCAATATTAATATAGTTAACGGACCGACTACAGTATCTCGTCCGCCTCTCCTCGGCTTCCCCCTCCGAGTCCACTTCTCATCTGTCTCCCGAAGGAGAATTTACCGATCCCGGGCCCTCGCGCCGCTCAGCCGCACTTTTCCCCTCTCGCACCCATAGTTTGACATTCGTGACGTGTGACATGAAGTTATTCCTATGTAAATTCATTCCAATGTATTACAAAATTCGTGAGGGAAGTGACATCGCTTATAGTTAGCTTCTCGCGTGATATCGGAGAATTAGTTAGATATCGAGCATGCCAATATCATGAGATGCGTTTTCACATGTCAACCAGACCAGGTTCAGTTTCAGTGTGGCTAGAGAGTGGAGCGCATGGCACACTACAGTATGACCTGCGCGGGAGGGGCAAATAATCCACGCAACATCTCCTTCATGAGGCAGCGGCATGTGAAAGTGATAATAACATATTATTATATCACTGCATCTGTCGGGTAATTTACGGATTCTATCCTGCTTCAAATAAGAAGCTGCAGGATCCCAAGCGGAACTGTTAAATCGATACAGTAGCCTTCCAACATATATATGGCTGGAAATAGCTCACCACTAAAACTAAAGCGAATCCTGCACAAAGCGCATTACAAGCACTCGCGCCGTTCGATCGCTAGCGTACAGTAACTGTTAGTTTAGTACGAGTAGCGCTGCTAGAAGTCTAAACCGTACTGCGGCAGATCAAATACTTTACTTCGTACCCGATGCTCTGCGGGAATTAATGTTGCTAGTTGCATAGAAGCTACTGCAGGAGGTGTGCTCTGAAACTTGGAATTACGATGATGATTTATTAGATCTGCATTCTGAGTTGTAGGAAGTGAAGATGAGGGTGGGTGATGGGTGCGAAGAGAGGAACTCGGGCTCGGGGTTAGAGATGAAAATGCACGGATGATAGATGGAAAGGGGAGATAAGCGATAAGAGTGCTGATAAGAGATGGGGAGATACATAGCCTGATCTGACTGACGAAAAGTTTGTGAGAGGAAAAAGGGAAACGGGAAGAAAAAGTATGATCTAAGAGGAAATTGCCAACGACAGAGAGCGAAGAGATGTATTAAGGGTAAAAATAAGCAAATACAGGTACGAGTATGACTAACGAGTACTCAAGCCCAAATATACAAATAAGAAAGGGGGTTTACATTTACTTACGTAGCTACTTTCACATGCAAATCCAAGCAGAGGCCAGGATTGCTCTTCTCCAATCACATTTGTCCTGTCATGCCCACCCTACCCGTTCCTTCCCTAACACATTCCAGCCACTACTTCCCATCCAATCACGAGCTGGTCCTGCCGGTCCTGGATCAATTGATTGTCTTGGAAATCAGGGAACTTGCACATGCAAGACCAGAGGATGTGGCTGACGGAGCTAGGAAGGTAGGGAGGGGGTCACTCTTTCCTTAAAGAAGGGCTGCATCCAGTTCTTTACTTTCTATCATTCTGACCTTCTGACCACCCTCAACACACACACACACATCACTTTCGTCCTGTGTAACATCTACAAGACGTTGAAGCTGTGATTTAAGTATATCGACGAGAATAGTGAGTCATCCTCCCCTCTCCAGGAACTGCTCTGCTCGTCTCATTATATCCTTGAGACTCCGTGGCGCATGCAAGGCACCACCATGACTGCAGAGCTCCAGCTATCCCTCACCCAACCAAACAATGCCGATGTTACGGGCCGGCAGCAGAAGTAGAAGCAAAAGTAGTAGCTAATTGGAACTTGAATACAACAGCCCACTCAGCCTATGCCGCATTCTCAACCAATCACACCCACAGACACCAACGACATGGCACCCCAAGTCAACGGTGAGGCTCCGTCCTCTGCGTTCCTGAGCGTAAGTCTTCCGACCCAAACTTGAAGCTCCCTCCCTATCTCCACTTCGAGAGAAAGCTGCAACCAACTAACGGAAACATCTGAGCAGCATCTCTTCTCATACCCCCTCATCAGCGACAGCATCGCAACCTTCAAATCCAACCCCTACGGCGCCAAATCGCTCTCTCTTACCAACACTGGCTACGAGAAGTTCGGAAAGCCCATTCTTCCCTACTTCTCGAAACCATACGAATATGTTTCTCCGTACGTCAAGAAGGCCGATACCCTCGGTGACTCCACGCTTTCGACCATCGACTCCAAATTCCCCGTTGTGAAGAAACCCACCGGTGAGCTCTTTGACGACGGAAAGAAGATTGTTTTCTTTCCGTTGAAGAAAGGGAGCGAGGGGAAGGAATATGTGGTTGGCGTCTATGGGAGTGAGGTCAAGAAGGTCGGCGGTGACGGCATCGTAACGTGGGGAAAGGCAGCGATTGCCACCGGATTAGTGGTGAGTAGTGATGCCGTGGGATGGCTGCAGGAATTTCTGGCTGGGAAGAAGGCAGAAGTCAAGGAGGTCTCGAATGAGAAGTTGAACAACTAGGTCAGCTTGTTACGTTGCGAGAGGGATGGGAGGCGAGGAACGAGATCGCTGAGGTGTGGTGAATATGGAGAACATGTAATGAACGAGACGATACCCCCATATGAATGGCCCATGCTTGGGAGGAGCCACGGAGGCCAGATGGAACAGCGCAGATATAATTTAACTCGCTTCACTTCATTTGCTCATTCGAGAGCGCGGGATAGGACAGGGGAGGAAACAGGTGTAGCACAAACAGAAGAGAAAAGACGTCTGCTTTTGATTCGGTTCAATTTCACGTTTTTTCCTGGTCTGAACTTTTTGAGCTTGACGTGGGGTTCATTTGATTCTTTCATGATCATCGAGACGATGACGATGATGCGCGGGGGCAGAGGAAAGAAAACGAGTAGGAGCTTAGCATAGCATAGCAAGCAGTAAGCGCCACGTAACTAAAGCCCAGGGAATGGCCATTGTATGCCCTGGACTCTGGAATTCCTCATCTTACTTTTTTTTTTTTCTTCGGTAGTTAGTAAGAATTGCATTAAATTCTTTTCATCCAATTTTCATCCTGCGATTGTACTTTTTTTCTTTGGTGCTTGATTGCTGCTTACTTGTTTTCCTTGTTCCTTTTTTCTTTTTCTTTTTTTCGAATTTCGGATAATAAATGTATGTGAGGGCGCGAAAGTGATGGCTGGGTTTGGGGATGGGTTTGGGGAAGTTATTGTATGGGTTGGGTTGGGTTGGTAGTTGAGATGGGTTGGGTTGGGTTGAGTTGTAGGAGGAGGAGGAGGAGGAGGAGGAGGAGGTGGTGGAGTGGTATATACTGTATATAGAGACATATACTCGCTAGGAAATCATAAATCCCTCTCATCTTCTCTTCCTCTTCTCTTCCTCTTCTTTTTCTTTTTCTCTTGCCCTTTCTCTTATTTTTACACATACACTTATACTTACATCTCACAGTCCCTATATAATAAATTATACTTTTCACTCTTCACTCTTCACTCTTCACTTCTTGAGAGTTGATTTTGGATTTTGTGTGTTTTTGGGTTTTTTTTTCTTCAGTCGGGATATATATATATATATGTGTGTGTGCGAGGTTTTTTTCTTGGTTGACTATTTATAGCTACTGGGTTATTTTTTGTTGGATGGGATTATGGTATGTGTGTGGGAGAGAGGGAGAGAGGGAGAGAGGGATGTGTGTATGTGTAGATCTGGTAAAAGTAAAGTATGGAAATGGATGGGGATGGGGATGGGTGTGGAGAGAGGATTAGGGGAGGGGGAGGTAGATGGCAGAAGAGAGGAGAGAAATGGTTCGAGTGTTCACCGTAATTCCCGAGAAAAAGAATTAAGCGAAGAGAGATGAATGAATGGAGAAATGAATGGATTATAGGGGGCTGTGGAATGCTGATTTATAGATACTTTTATTATACCGTGATAGAGTAGGTAAGCCGTCTATTCTCATCTAATTTTACCCTATATCTGAATTTCTTCACACCACTGCTTTACCTTCCCCTTCCCCTTCCCCTTCTCCCATCCCATCCCCCTTCATCTCCCCCTCCACCTCCCCCTCCTCCCCTTCACCCCTTCCCTCTCCCACCCCCTTCTTAACACTCCCCCATCCCAACCCCCACGCACTCCCAAAAACCAGCCCTCCCAGCACCGTCCCCAAATAAAACACTCTCTCTACACTCCCACTATACGCATCCACCACCACACCAATATCCTGCGGCGCAACGACACTACGGAACCCTGTTGCTCCTGCATCGATAATCAGTGTTATGGTATTGTTGTTGTTGTTGTTGGTGTGTGGGGAAAGGGAAGGGAGAGCGGCGTGTAGGTTTGTGGTGAGGCTGGTGCTGAAGATGGTTTGGGCGATGGTGAGGAAGAGGGCGGGGCCGAATTGTTGGAAGAAGATGATGGCGGCGAGACCACTGTTGAGGTGTGGTGTGGGGAGGTGTGTTTGGATGGAGAGGATGGGCTGGTTGTGGGTTAGGAGGGGTAGACTTTTTGGATTTTGAGATTTGAGGTTTTGTTTTGTTTTTGATACAGGGTTTTATTCAAGACTGAAAGAAGGGAAAGTGGATAAGAGGGAGAGAAAGAAAAAGAAGGAGAGTTCTAGGGAGATAATAAACGTACCATCTGCAACCCACAGCCGCGTCCGGCGCCAGATATCATCTGGTAAAAGACCCATTTCACGGTCGATGTGTGCGGGTCGAGGGTTGAGAGGAGCCCGGTGCCGATGGTTAGGAGGATGCCGGAGAGGACGGCCCAGGGGAGGTAGTAGCCTAGCCGAGTCACTGGAAGTGAGGGTCATTTATCAGCCCATCATGGAATGAAGAATTTATAAACAGGTGCAAGGTGTTGAGGACATGGGGCTCAGAAGGAGAGAAAGAGAGAAAATCGTACCTAAAATCCCAGACCCTACAGCAAAACACATCTGACTCAAGATAGACGGCAACAGATACACCCCGCTCATGGTTGGGCTCTTTCCCCTCACAGCCTGGAAATAGATCGCTATGTAGTAAGTCGAAACCAGCATATTGGCACTCAGGAATAGATAATTCACACAACTCGCCCACACGATCCTTTGGCACAGCATACTCAACGGCAGCATTGCCGTCTCACCTCTTCCATGTTCCCAGAAAGCAAAGAGGACGAGGGACGCAGCCGAGCCGCAGAAAAGACCAATGACGGTCGCACTACTCCAGGCGTATCTGTTGCCGCCCCAGGAGAGAGCGAAGAGGCACATGATGGCCGTGCAGGCGAAGATAGCGAAGCCGGGCAGGTCCAAGGAGTGGAAAATGGCTGGGAGGCTGTGTTTCTTCTCTGAAGGGGGCCGGCGGTCGGGGACGTGGATGAAGAAGAGGGAGAGGATTACTAGGGCGCCAATAGGGAGGTTTATATAGAAACCTGTGAATTGGAGGAGGAGGAGGGTTAGAATAAGTTTTGGATTAAGCGAGAGTGAAGAAAGAAAGGGGGAAAAGAGAGGAGGTGAGCGTACACCAGCGCCAGCTAACGTACTCTGTGAGCACGCCGCCGAGCAAGGGGCCTAGAAGAACTCCTAACTGTGCAACTGGATGGGTTAATTAGTACCTACTCTTGATCTAGGGGCTACTCTGGACGCTTACATCCTATTATGAAACCTATATACACTTCAAGGCTTAAAAGTCAACAATTGGCTACTCAAAGCGATAACGCGGATTTAAGCATGCGTGTGAACGTACGAGCAGACTGCTCCATAGGCACGCAAGCCCGGAGGATTGTCAAGCCAGCATTCAGCAGTCCCGAACCACCGATTCCTGTGACGGCTCGTCCGACAATCAACATGTTCGAGGAAACGGAGATGCTGCAGAGCAGTGATCCGAATTCGAAGATTGTGATGAAGGATATGAATACGAACTTTTGATTGATGAGAGAGAATCAATCCGTCAGCCTAATGGAATTTATTTTGAAGGAGTTGGGAGAAGTCACCGACCTTTGCGGGAAATATGTTGCAGATTTTGCCCGAGAGGGGTTGGACGGAGCAGCTGCAATATGAATGGTTTGTTAGTGAATTGAATTTTGCTACTCGGATTCTTGAGAATAGGTTTTCTTTCTCGGCTGGAGGGAGAGGAAGATACGGACCTAGCTAGGAGATACGCAGTTCCATACCAGCCTATATCGTCGAGGGAGTGAAAGTTGTTAGTAATACGCGGAATTGCCTGTTGCTGTCAACGATCGCTGTGTCGTGCCAGTGAATATACGGTGCACTTACATTTGCGATGATAGATGTATCGAGTAGCATGAGGAATGTCGCTACGGTGCATGCTACAATGATCAAGTAGAGTTTGACTCCTGTGATATAGTCTCCGTCTTCCTTTGGCCTTGCTGATCCTTCTGCTGATGAGGGTGCTTCGTTGTCCTCTTGCTTGGTTTCGGAAACATGTGCATCTTGAATCTGAAGATTATCATTATACTGGGAAGGAGTCGATTGCTTCTCCATCATGACGTGAAATTACTGTCGTGGTTAAACTCCCTAGGCGGAGGTGAATGCTGGAGTGATGATAGAGAAATAAGAACAGTCGTAACTGCTCTTGGCACAAGAATGCTGAATTTTCTGTAAATGAACTGGACTGAGCTTCAAATTGCAAGCCATTATTTTGAAGGTACCGTCCTATGCTTTATTGCTATGTTCTCCTGCGTCCGAGTGCACCGAAAAATGTCCCCGTTGCCGTTCTCAACATCTAACGACACCTCATTGGCTCGAGCGGGACACATCGGGCACATTTTTTGTTACCCGCTCCCGTTCCTCATATTTCGGCCACCATCTCCTCACCGTTCCCTAACAAGTCAGCGTGAAATCTATAATGTAATATTAGACTGGTCATCCCAAGGTCCCATAATATCGCCCATCCACGAATCATCGAGAAATTGGAAGAATTGAGACAAATCTTCGGAACCGGGAGGAGGCATTAAGCCTGGTAATTGGTCAGAGTCTGAAATGATAGTACCCTGCTGAGGTTGACCCGATGCGCTGCCTGCAAAGAATGCCATGATGCGCTTCATCCGGATCGTTGTGCGAGAGAAAACATCCAACTTTTCGTAGCCAGGGAGACGTGTTACCTCATCGAATCGTTCAATGATTTGACTGCTGAGAAGATTGAAGTCTATCGTCTCTTTAACAAGCTGTAGATTCCATTCCGGATGCTCGAAATGAGAAAGCGCAAGGACATTTGTAAGACAGTATGTTAGATGCGACCATGTAGCCAAGGTCAGTGCGGGGTACGTCGTCACTGGGATGGAGAAGAACACCTCAAAGTAGGATTTGCTGGCTTGCAGGCAGGCGCAAAGTAGTTCCAGGCGCTTGAATCCTGGTAAGTCATCGGTAGTCGAGAGTGGTTTGCAAAGGCCAGCTTCGTAGAGTGAAATTTCTATGACATGGTAGTGAAGAAGACTTGTTGCTTTTTGATTTCTGTCAATGGTATAAATATCAAGTGGGTTATCACATAACTCACAATTATTCGCATTTTCGAGATCCAGACTTTCACGTAGCTTCCTCAAGTCTTGTTGAATAGCACTCACAATGAGCATTGTGCTTGAATTTATGTCCCGTGGTTCAATTCTTGAATGCCAAGAACATTGATGCACTCGGGCAAGGATTGTCTGTAGTTTCACAAGTGCTACGGCGGATTTGTCATTTGGACTGTCTCCATAATCCTCAATTGCCTTCAGGCATTCATCTGTGTAGGCTGAATATGTGTGAACCGGATCCATTCTCCGGGCAAATGTTACGTTCCTACGATCATTAGTTTGTTGACCGAAATTAGGAGTATTGTTTCGAGTCACATTGAACACATGAAGTAGTATCCTAGCACTGCTCTCTGTTGCTCGAGTGTTCTCACACCCTGGTGGAATGGTTTGGGACCAGGGCATATTTCTCGTAGCGCCGCTTCCCAGGAGAACTTCTTCGGTGTTGTCTTCGGCACCCCCCGAGTCAGACCAAGATCATATATCAAGGACACTAAAGGGCTTGGTTAGCAGAGCTGGTGGAGATATGATAAAGTTGGAGTCGGTCAAGACATAAGATGAATCTTAGAAAGATAGAATTCATGGTCTTGCGTACTTGCTGAAGAGATTAAACCAGTCAACTGTGCGTAGTTACAAAGATGATAATAACACCTAGATATATCAGTCGGATCAACATTGTAGTAAGAGGGGAAACGAACCATGCGATGTATGCCAGAACTCCATGTAGAAGATCAAGAGACCTTTCACAATTTACAAACATCCTATCGGCAAGTTGTTGCATGACGAGTCGTCCGAGTGCTTTTTGCTGGGCGCTATCACGGCTTGAAATGGCAAGTATTACGAGATACAGAAATGGCTTTTCTTGATGAAGCTGCTGCGCAGACACTGATTGGGGTATGACAATGAATGGAAATTGAGGGATCATCTGATCCCGGAAAAATTGCAGAAGCTCAGTCGCCTCCGCAAAACTTGGCATGGTAGTAGATGTCGTAATGCCATCATTGTCGCAGGCATATACTGCTCCAGGTGTAGCAAAGTTGGATGAGGTGGATTGAGATATTGGAGATAACCTCGTTGTCGCCAATGGAAATTGCGCGGGGTTCACAATACCACGTGTTGATTTTGTGTCTTGTGTGGACTTAATCAGAGATACGAGACCATCAAGCTTCTGCTCCAGCTTCTCAACATGATAATTCTGGCCATGCCTTGGATATATGAGCATTGTCTATACCAGACGGCTGACATGAGAAGGGCGTACTTGGTCAACCTTGGCCTTCGCTTTCTTGTATGTCGATCCTGAGCTGTCGATGGCTCACAGGTTTTCTTGAGACGCTGGCACCTGAAGATTTTTGAATTTTGGATTTGAAGATGTGAGAAGATGAAGCGTACCTTTCGCATTCTGCTCCTTTATCTTGATCGAAAGCACATTTCACTTTGGCGCGAGAGCAGCTGGCGCATGCTCTGAATAGGTTGGTCTCGTCAGGATTTACCCGATCAGAAAGAGAGACTGGACTTGAGGTAACCATTCTAGTCTAAAGCAACGAGGATTTGACGATGATTTGGGCTTTGCTGATCTTGTACCTCCCTATCAGACATGGAGGTTGGCACCAAGTTGTCGATGAAGTCTCGCTAGGCTGCTTAGGCTAGATGAGACGCTAAAATGCTGGAGCTTCAGCGATGTTGACCCGACTCAGCTGTGCGTGTCTCTACAGCACGTAGAGTAACCCGAGTAATGACTTCTCAGAGGTGGAAGGTTGCGTTCAACAAACAAAATGAGAATCCAATTCAGCCTTTAATAATGTGAGTCTATCCTGAATCCCGAATAAACGTCTGGTCTAGCCTTATCATCTTCCGTTCGGCCCGTTCGGATCTTCGTTGCCGCTGCTTCTGTGGGGCGGCCGTTATGTTACAGTAAGGGGTGGCAGGCAGCTGATTGGAAAATGCCATTTGCTATCACCCTTTGAGGAGTAAGCTCTTAGCCACCATGTAAGAATAACAAAGTGCCAGGTATCATAATACTATTGCCTAGTTCTGCTTATCTTCGAGATCGACTATGTCTGCATTGTTCTAAAGCTTGCCTCGCCCTACTATTATATCATGAAACTATGGTCTAGCCAGTCCCGTTTCTTGCTTACCTAAATCTCGGCTTAGCCTGTCAGCCATTAGTAAGCGGGGGCCAAAAGACAGCCTCTTTAATATAAGCATCTTGTACCTCAATGATTAAGCGTCGCTGTATCGATTGGAGCAATGTGTCAGCGCTCCTCAGGTCACTCAGAGGATATCTTGCCGAGAAATGATTCCCACACCTTAGACTCAAGACTCAGCTCGTTCATACCCGCAAATTAAATGCTACAATTTGTATCTGTAGGAGCTGGGGGCACAGTATCTCAGCCGAAAATCGTTCGGTCTCATGCAATAAAGGAATATCATCAGAGAAAAAAAGAGGCAAAAAAGGCGTATTTGCAGAGTTTGAACAAACAGAGACACGGGCAGCTACGCCCGATTGGAATTACTCCCCATGCTCAGGACGTTGCGGAAATTGAACGAGGCCGAAAAGTTAGCCCTCTTACCAGAAGGTCCAGAAACGGTGATGAGCAGGCTCAGAGTCGAAGTGCTGTTCCAGGATTGGTTGAGGAGGCAGAGAGGGTGGATTATGCAGCCGCAGAAGAAATCATCCGTCAAGAAGATCTCCGACTTTGTCTATTGACGAGCGTTGCAAATCGAGAAGAAGATAACTGTGAGATATAATGGAGTTTCTTCTTCTTATTATATGCATGAAGAGACCGCGCACTTACTGATGAACATAGTGGTACCCTACGCATGGTTTGAGAAGGATGGGCCGGTACTCTACGTGAACCGGACCAAGTGGCCCTTCCCTTCCCAATTCCATGTGACTGGGTCGGATCGCATCGATCAGGAGGTGAAAAGCCTCACCCCACGACAGTCAGCATGGATGCCATACACACGGAGCCCTGACTTCACTGCTGTGAAAGGTGCAGTGCTTGATCCTAACGTATTGTCATGGATCGGGCAAACCACAGAATGCTTCCAGTTCCGGGTTGAGACCATCAAATGGATACAGGAGCGCCTGCAGGACCCTGAAGCTGCAGTTAGCTACTCTACTATTGGTGCCATTATGACTTTTACCATGTGGACTGTAAGTGTTATCCCTGAACGTATTAAACGTAAGCCGCTTGCATTGCTTGCTGCAGTGACCCCTATCCTACTTAGTCACGGCAGTGAAAAGTCTTGGCTTGGGAAATCGTACTGAACGCCACACAGGCAGGCTATGGGGATTCGTCCGAGATGAGTACTCACATGGATGCCGTGGAGCGCATAGTAAATATGAAGGGGGGGTTTTCAGCTTTTCATCACGACGGACCTATGGTTGCGAAGCTGACACTGTAAGCCCCGCTTACAGAGAACATCCAGATTAATGAGAAAAGCAGCTAATAGTCCTGCCGAAGTTTTGACTCCATGATAGCTGTACTTACTGGGAAAGTAGCCCGATTTCCTGAGGTTGAGTATGTCCTCTGTCGCCCAGTTTCGCCTGTAACCGAGCAGAACGCATTCTACCACGACTCACCTCTCTCCGGCCAGGGACACTTCGAGAGAATAATCACTCATCACAAGAACCAAGACATAATCATACTGCTCTTAAAGCAAATGTGGACTCTCACAATGAAACATCGCCTCCAAACACTCTTCGAAGAACCCCAGACCTCGATCTCTCGCCCCCAAATCCTTTTCTCCACCGAGCCACAGCATAGCTACAACACACGCCTCCTCACCCTCCCCATCCTCTCATCCTGTCACGACACGACCCACGACCACATTCTGGAGACTCTCCAAAGCTGCGCACTCATCTACTCACGTGCCGCTGAACACCATATCAGACTCGACTTCCCTTCCCCTTACAACGAGCGGGCCTTCCAGTGCCTTTACAGCGCCTTTGGAAAATGTACTGAGGATGAATTTTGGGTTCGGTACCCAGGCGTTCAATTGTGGGTTTTGCTCGTCGGCACGGCTGCCGCTAGGGGAAGAAAGGAGGCGGCGTTCTGGATGTTCTATTTGAGCAGAACGGGCAGTTTTTCTAATGCGGAGAATTGGCTCGCGGGTAATGAGTCTATCAGAACTTTCTTAGCTATCCAGAAATCGGTCATGGTGGAGATGGAGACATGAGAGCAAATAGACGTTGTTCAAACCCATCTTAGATGTCCAAAAATGGTCGTGTGTTTTGAGCCTGGAACTGCTGGTATACATATATTAGGTACGTATAGTACCTACTCGCTAAAGCTCGCTTGCTACTTAACTGGTATCATCCCATTCCCATTCCCATTTCCATTCCTATTACTATTCCCGTTTCTCTGTATCCACGCCCCAATCCGTCCACCCTCAAACTTCCCTGCCCGTAACCCAGGAAATCTATATTCCCCCGTTGACAACCTGTCTCTCCAGTTCAACCAGACCACCCTCGCCTGTCCTCCGGCGCTCTAAGATCCATCTGTTTCCGGCACTCGAGTCGTCATCTTTGGTGTAACTGATACTTTCGGCACTCCCCGTATGACGATGCTTCCTGAACTCGTCTCTCTCAGACTCTCCTTGTTTCTCACTCTCCTTCTCCGACTTGTCATGTTCCCTCTCTCTTTCCCTCTCCTGAATGCCATCTAAAGGTAAGAAGCTCATCGTGAGAGTCGGACTTGCGGGCGGAGAACTACTTGCGCTCACGCCCTCGCTGTGCAAACTGAATGTGCTGTTTTTCCTTCTGTGGATTGAAGGCGTCTGGGTATAGTATGAAGAAGGGGGACCAACTACGCCAGCTGGAGACCAGGGCGGTATCAGGCCAACTGGTGAGCCATCAGCGGTACTCTTGGGACTACCGCCGTTGCTGCTATGTAAACTAGCTTGACTACCACCCCACGCACCACGCCGCAATTTCAATAGTGCATCGAAACTCATATCGGAATTCTCATAGTCCGGGCTGCGTAACATGTTGTTGAGTTGCGTGAGACCAGGGCTGACAATACTGCCTGGTCCGTGCATGGCGAGACTCATGAAAGAGTTCCGGTTCGAGTACTCGGAACGTTCTGTGATGGGTGTCAAGTTCGGCTCACGAGACAGAATTCTGTTGCTTGGGCCTCGAGCCAAGCCGGCGGAGCCTCGAGGTCCGAAGATACCTCCAAATTCAGCTTCGTTGGTAGCAGGAGCAGAGTAGAAGCCGAATTCTTGGCCGTAGAAGCCATCGTCATCATTGGCAAGGGCCTCAGCGTTAGCAGCTGCTATGATCGGATCATCTTCTAATACATCGTCGTAGTCGAAATCGTCTTCCAGTTGATCATAGGATGGGGAGAACGGTTCGTAATGTGAATCATGGCTCGAGTCTGTGACAAGTCCCGGTTGGCTATCTTCTTGTTCAGAGGGACTGAGGCTGTCACGACGAAATTTGCCGTTAGCAGCTGCAGCAAACGCTGCTGCTGCAAGGGCAGATTGGTACGTGGCTAGTGTATCCTGGGTGAGGGTCTGTGAAGAAGGAACCGGAAGACCCGTGGAGCCTGTGATGGAGCGGCCTGATATTGATGGTTGTGGAGCAAGGCCGCCGTTAGTGGGCACAAGTAAGGAGTGTGTTGGGTCGGTATCTCTCACTCCACCCGAACTTTCAATTATGTCATTGAATATGGGCGATGGATCGGCCGTAAGTAGAGGCGGGGAGCAGAATGTTGGCAGAGATGATAATGGATTTAGTGGCCGCCCGTACTCATCGGTGTCGACATTGTCGAAAACCGACTCGTCAAAATCGACTTCATCATCTCCATCACCAGGCCCGGTTATGATGCCATCATCAAAATAAAGGTCATCATCATCAAGAGTCGCCGGTCGAGGGAATTCTTCTGCCAAATTTTGTTGAGATGATGTTTCAGCTGCAGGATTTACAGATCTAGATGTGTTGATACCCTGGATCCCCAAGCCCTGAATCTCTGGCATATCTCCCGCTGACTTCATATCAGAAGATATAGGCAAGGTTGGCGAAATAGTGGAGCTAAGACCCTGCGGAGCCCATGGTGAGTTCTTGGACATGGCAAATCCAATCACTTCTCCATCTGCATCTCGTGGGGTAATCACCATTGTCGGGCTTGCGGGACTCATTGGTGATATCAACAAAGGCTGTTGGAACATGAAACCTCCAAGATTCCTGCTGTCCTTTGTCGTTTCGTCTGGATCCTCCTCATATACACCGGAGAGCGGTATTGGTTCCTCCAAATCCACATCGTCATAGGGGTATTCCTCATCATCCATATCCGCATTGACCCCAGGAATCCTTTCCTCCAATCCGCAGTCGTCATCCAGCTTGTCATAATCATAATCATTCTCAAACTCGTCTACGAGCCCATCGTCTTCGTCATCATTCTTTTCAGCTTTCTTCTCTAGGGCCTTTTGGCGATGTCTATCCTCTAACAGCCTCTCCTGCTTTGCAGCTCCAATCATATCGAAGCTAAACCGCGACGACGTGCTTTTCATGTGTTTGAGCACAGTGACGTCTTTAGCCGACACCTCTGAGATGTTGCGTGGGCGGGCTCTTCCAGGAGAGCCTGTTTGAGGCACCGAAGAGGTCTGTATCGAAATCCGGCGTACCTCCACAGGTAGCGGCACATCTGTCTTAGGCGGCACAGGTGGTGGATGGTCTGGCATATGAGGCATATCAGGGACAGGGTTCTGAGTACTGAAGCTTCCCGAAGCCTGGAACTGCTTTTGCGCCCCTTCGTTGCTTTTTGACATCGAATTTCTTTCGACTGATTTCTGAGCACCCTTGGCGTATGGAGGCTGAGGTAAGGGCAAATCTGTCAAATCGCTGGCTTTCCGCACATGGGGGCCAGCATTTGGGTATTGCTCCTCTTCGAAATTCTCAGTAAACACTGGTGTGTGATTACCACCACTCCATGGACTTGTCACATCCTCGCCAGCACTGCTTAGATCGCCATTCGGACTTCGTTGGTATCTTAGATTGTTCCTGATGTTGCCTTCCGATCGTATATCAACATTTGATAAGTTTTTTCTGGGTGCCCTGGGTACACTAAAGTCGTGCACAACCGTTCCTCTAATTCGGGGATCAAAGCTCTCATTGAAGATGTTTCCATTCTTGTTTGGTACCAATGGCTGTGGTGTAAGTTGTGACACTGCTTGCGAAGTCCTTCTACGCGCCAAAAGAGACATGGGATTCAAAAGATTGAGTCTTGCCCTGCCGGGTCGTGAATGGGAGGGTTCCACCAGGGTCGATGTGCTAGACGAGAAGCTTGATTGATATTTTTTCGAGGCCTGGACTGACGGATTCAGAAATTCTGGGGTTGCGATAACTCCCGGGCTTGCCTCCGGAGGTCTGGATCTCAAAGCTTCCTGATTCATCTCACTTTGCCGAGAGTATCGCGAACTTATATAGTTTTCAGGGGCAGCATTCCCAGCAGACTCCGGTCGCTGTGTCTCCGTGTATGGTAATCTCCCTAGATTCATGAATTCGTACGAATCTCTGTCCCATGTACTCCTGGAAGCTTCCACCTGTTGTAGCCTTTGATCTTTATCATATCCACCTCTCCTTGGGCCCTCAAAGGTGCCTTCCACAGATGATACACGCGCAATAGGTTGTAGAGACGGAGGCGAGGGCCGACTCGTTGGTTGCTCTGGGATGTTTCCATCTTGATATCGTTGTGGGTGAGCATGATTCGTGTGGGTAGGAGGCTCGAAGGATTGCTCTGCCGGCGAAGTTGGATTTGAAGGGGTCCGTCGGTGATGAGGCCGCAGTTTGGAAAACATGTTCGCTTTCTGCACAGCAGCACCCAAATTGCTCCCCCAAAAAGAAGAAGCAGAATCGAAACGTTGGTCGATGCGTTACTTGAGGCTCAATTGAATCGTAGAGCGCACATCTCGCAATTGCCCTCAGTCAGTCGCTAGGCTGATTCTCCTCTGATCTAAACGTCTCTCGCCCTATCGGGAACCAAGGTAGGCTTCGCTGTTTCGCAGAATGTATGGGTGTTTGGTGGAAACATGTGAATAAGCTTGCTTGTTCCAACTATGATTGATGTATGCTGCCCCACGTATTGATTCGTGTCATAAGCCAACAGATACCCCTCGACTCGAGCTGGGTTTGAAAGAAGCAGAGGATGATTAGGTGAACATGAGTATCTATATGCGAAGAAAATTTCCAAGAGGTAGAACTCCGGGACGATCCAGTCACCCAATGTCTAGGAATGTTGTATCAGGAATCGAGGCAGCGTCGTAAAGTTCACGGACTGTGGTTGGCCGAAGCCTAAGTCCCGATCCAAAAAATACCCCAGATTTAAGGCCCACTACGATGTTTGTCCACCCAATAACGAGTTAGAACACATCAATGCGGCTCAGGAGAGAAGAATTACCTTCTATTTCCAATATTACGAAGTAAACACAAAACTATGTCAGAATTACGCAATGGTAGGACCTTTGACCTTTCGTGGGGGGTCTTAATTATTGCATAAGTATGGTATGCTTGCTGCATTCCAGGGTCTTCCCTATGGAGACGTACTGTACTGTATGGCTTCAAAGGTACGCCATGGTACAAGTATCCTGTGTCAGACCGGAATGTTTCTTCCTCCGTCATTTCTCCATTGATTATTCGAGTATTCAACTGGCTCTATTAATTGTCACCTTACCCACCTTTCTCCATCTCAAAATCCTCTTGACCATCCCTCGCTCATATTTACGATCCAGGTCAATTCACAATGACACCCTAAATAGCATCCTAAAGCTTTTCCTCTATATTATATATATTACCAATAGCATAAAGTTAAAATCACTTCTTGGGGAACTGATAGCCTATTCCCCGCCAGGCTTGGAGATAGTGAGAAGCGCGTTTCCAACCACTTATCTACATCTCAGTACTCGAGAGCAGCGGCGACGACTGGCAGGGCAACTGTCGGGGTTCTTAAGAATGATTGCTGGCATATTTACTCAGCTAAGAAATACATACCAATCGCTATGGTTGCAACTAGTGATCAGATCGAAAGTAAAGATTAGGCTGGCGCTGGCCAAGCAGGGTATTAATTGAGTTTTGACTCAACATTGACCCCCAGAGAGAGTGAAGTTTACTTGATGTAGGCGCTGCGAGAATATGCGATGAGAATATCATAAGCCTGTGGTTTGGTAGCGTATGAAGTAGGCAATCCTTAGCACTATTTGAGCCATGAAGACTTTCGTGCCGTACTTGTAGCTATGTAAGACAATTTTGACTCTATTGGAGAAGAATAATAGAAAGTCCAAACTTTACTTTACTGAGGATAAAAATTGGGTCGAGGTTGGTTCTGTGTACAGCATCTACTGTAATGGCTAAACGGCTTGTGTTCTCCACTTTTCCCCGGCTAATTAACCAAACTCCAACTAGCTCTAATATTCATCGTCACCTCAATTCAACTCCAAGATCAGCTCCTAATTCTATACCATCATGCAAGTCGGCAGCATCAATCCCCTATTACTTTTTTCGCCAATTAAAGCATAAAGACTCGCCCCGACGAGAGCACAGTATTAAGCCCTTCGCAGACCGACGACCAGCCACAGTATCTCGATGCGCTCATAGATACTTCTTCGGAACGCCTCCTCTTGAGCGTCCATTCTCGCACACCATGCTGCCATCATGAAACTCCCTAAATTATTCACTGTCTTCTATAATGTATTCTACTACATCCTTTACCTATCTCTCGTCGGTCTCATAGCCGTACCGGCTATCGATTTGACCATACAAGCGCGGGAAAGGGGCAACAGTGGACCGCGAGTCGCCAACTATCTTGCCATTCCAGCCGGATACGGCGTAACCGCCTTTTGTGCTATTGTTTTGTATCTCATCAGACTCAGTACAAATAGGCGCAACCTCAACGCAATACCCAAGACATGGATCCCTATCGAGAAAGACGAGGTCAAGAAAAAGGTTAGGAAGATGATTGTGAAGAGCCTCAGTCGAAGTGCTGTAGTTGCATGGGACTCTAGGCCCCGAATTCCTGAACACCCAGCGATTGTCGTCTCCGAACCACAGAGTCGAGTGGATATTGTCGAATCCACGAATAAAGCGACTGAGAAGCAAAACAGAGCGAAGCAGGGATTCTTTCGCAGAGTACGTTCGCAGATAGAATCAGAGGACCATACAATTACTATTCCACCTCCTGCTCCAGTCTGGGGTAATATTTTACACAACGGGTGGTCTTCCCCAAGATCGCCAGATCTTCCCAATCTACAATACACCTCCGTTATTTTGGAATTATCGCATCTGATTGAGGCAAGGGCTGTTTCGTTGGCACCTACAGATCCCAAATCATCATCAGAACCTCCGTCACCCGATATTAGAGCGGTAGATTTAATTCGAAGGCCAGTATCAATGGGTCTTAGAGAGTATATTGGTCATCTTATAAGCCTTGGTGTCATGACTTCTCCAGTAGCTATGGGATTCTTGGCCGAATACGAATACGCGCGCTTCTCTGGACGCACGCTTAGTGAAGACCAGTTCAGGGAGCTCATGAAGCAGTTTGCAGATTTATTGAGGAGCATGGGATCCATTAGCCCTGCGATTCTCACAAGCTTGGATATTGATGACTTAGAGAGTGGCACGGATGATAATAGCTTCTCGTCCCATACACCTGCCACGCCGCGTAGCCGGTCTCTTGCATCTTCTCGCAGTGTCAGTAGCCGCAGTGAGAGTGAAGGGACCGTTCGCACAGGACCAGCTGGAAGCAGTGCCACAAATGGCACCCCTTCCAAGAGGCAGAAATTCAGTACAGCTCCAGCTACGCCCAAAAGCAAGAAGCGAATTATTTCTAGGTCACCAAGCATCAATAGCTTTGCACAGAGTAGACGTCACTACGATGGGAGTAGTGTGAGCTCAGGATCGAGCCTCAGGTCTATGAGTCAAGGGAGTGTGATTCGACTGAGCGATGCACACGAGGATGGTTACACTCTCACTATACCCCCGTCCCGATGATGCTTGCCATGCGGCTTTTTGTGGTTGTTTGGATTGCGTTTTAGCGTTGGAGTTCTGGAATAGGCCAAACTTGGGAATTGTAAGATGATGTGTACTGTTAATGTTCAATGATAATGTACTGTTCCAACTCAGCCCATTCAAAGTCAGAATGCTGGTCGAGCCTTTTCACTCTGCAGTGTCTTTCTTATACAATATTGGCTATTTTAGTACGCTATTTTTGCAATTTGTTAGAATTATTTGCAGTTCATCTATTCCAAATTCAAAGGATTCTCTTTTCATTTTCAATCCGCTTATCCTCAACATCCCGCGTATTTAATGTATCTTGCACACATCTTTATATTTGATGTGTGTACAAGAATTAATATGTATGCTGTCTCAATGACAGCACGTTCTGACATTCAATGCCTGGGAATTATAGTTGATAGTCAGTCTTACGGCAAAGTAACTTTGGTGAAACTCTTCAATTCATATCATCAGGAGATGAGATTGAGGACATATAGAGCGTTGAGGACCTCACGTGTCTTGAGTCAATCATCGGAGATTGTATGAAATGATTTGCTTCCTTTTCTTGTCTTGAGAAATACACATCGCAACTCTGCACTCTTCCCTTTCTCTGTATTTATCTAACCTGCTATCACCCATCCCATCGATTCTTGTGGCTTTCTATTACTTTTGACACAAGCTCTTGAAGAGCAGCTTCCACCGAAAAAACTCCATGACCTCTATCCTCTTACGATACATGACCAAACACACAGAACTCGGCTCGCTGAATGAGGTTGGCGTCCTTAACGGGGCTTTTCGACAACTCTGTCTCCTTACGGATGGAATCGCTGAGAACGAACTTTCAGACTCGTACCTAGTTCTTGCTTGGCAAAATATTAGCCTGCTACTGTACGGCGTACCAGATCCACACCTGTGCCCACACATATTCTGGAGGTTCTCCGCACATGTCTTTATTATTCTTGCCTCCCATTAAAAGTATTTTCAAATTGATTGATGGTGGTAGAGATACGAGCTTTGTTGATTGATACACTTCTTGTCGACGAGCTGTGCTGAAAAAAGCCTGAAATCCCGGCTGCGAGCTGTCGAGGTCTTTGACGAAGCGACCAATGGAATAATTCTTGAAGTCCGAGGCAAGCTCGTCTGGGTTACCAGATAAATGAACCGATTTGGGGTCTTCCTTAGTATCGGCATTGTTGGAAGTATCCTTTGGCTGATGCGGACTCTGACTGTTGAATATATCGTCAGTATAAATTATCATCATTCGTATCGATGGGTACGGGTACTGTGTGGAGCATAATATTTGGTTTGAGATATACTTCTCATAGGACCCATTGGTAGCACACGCAGATGGGGGGTAGTAGGAAGCCATCCTGAGTGATAGAGGAGGTAAATTGATATGGTATAATTGAAATTTGAAAATATGTCACAGGTGATCAACTTTTGCCAGTGGGCGTTGAGGTGATTTGTGAGCTTCTATATCAAAGCGTTTTGAAGATAAGAAAATTGAGAAGGCCAGGAGAGCAGGAGAGCAGCTTTTATATTAAGACCCCTTGTACGAGGAGAATGGTTCAACGCCTGAACGGAAAACTGTCGCTGGAGATTTCGCGGTTCGCAATTCGCTTCATGCAATGGAGTCGCATTATTGGACCGAGAGCGGACAAAAGAATCGTGCTGCGTGGGTCTGCATATGATGCCTGATCACCATCGGATAAGCGCCTGCATGCCAAGCAACTTGTGGGCAGATTCGGCCTTCATTTGATCAGCCAGTTGTTTTCGATGCCTCGATACAGTACCTCCATTGGCCTACAACCTTATACAGCCTGTTGAAAAGAAAACTCCAACTCTGTTACTGTAATACATAGTACTATCAAATATACCAAAAATCAAAGCAATGTCACATGACCACTAGTATAAGAATCCAAGAAATAGTAATTAATTCCTCTATTTTTCTAGTAATTCATGCCATATTCAGGAGCAATTGGGGTTGTTGATTTATTAGAAGAAAGAAAATATTCTTGGGAGAGATTCTTTCTTAACATCTGATTTAGCAAAGATAATTCCATCCTGAAGTTGATTTCACGATGCATAGCCGACCAAGTTCTAGCCAAGGGCGGCGGGCACTATATATATAGTCTTTCGCAGTAAGCGAGCAAGCGGGCCGAAACGAAGATGAAAAAATATCAAAACTTCGAAAGATCGAAGACTCAAAGGCAACACAAATAGTGTTCCTTGACAAGACTCCAAAAAACAAAAGGAAGATCGGGACATATTGAAATGCCCACAGACGGAATCGAACCGGCAACCTCGTCATATCAAGTTGGTACTAGTGACGCGCTCTACCATTGAGCTATGCGGGCCACGCGTTAGGAGATATTATGGTTGGCTGTTCTTATTGAATTATATATCAATTAGACATTTGTGCGCGCGCTCGGAGCCGACGTCGCTTCGTCCGACAGCTGGTGATTGGCCCAGGGGAGTAAGCGAGCGGCCTTATCCCCACTCTCTTACTTCATATTGATGGGCTTGGCAGTATTCCCTACTTTATATAACTTAGAATCTGATAGCAGCGCTATGCTTAGACTTCGGTTCCGACGAGGTGTTCTTCTCGAATATAATTGTCCTTGTATACTTGGGTTGATTTTGTACTGGTAGCGGTGTTACGGGTTATGGGGACAGGGGAAGATATCTCAAGAATAGGGCTAAGCGAGGAAAAGGGCGGAGGTGACGAGCCCTCTTCATAAGCGAGCGGTCTTTTGTATAGAAAGGACCCAACTGCGTCACTTCATGGTTTCTAGTGCTTGCTTTTTCCTTTCTTGTTTTTTGTTGCTTCTTCTTCCGTTCAATTAGTAAGGATTGGTAAAATGAGATCAATTTCACTGGGACTGCCTATTGTTTTAATTTGTTTACTATTTTCCCCTCCCAAAATTTTGGAGTAAAATACTGTAAAAACGGAAAGCTATTTCAGAGTCAGACACTGTACTTAAAATGTTCATTCATTCCCGGGCCATATATATCTCTAAATATAATTCTACATCTAAAAACGCATGCCTACCAGTCATGCAACCCTTGATCTAATAAGTACAAACAAAGAACTTAAAGAACCATGCTCCTATCCCAGCTCTTTTTCCCATTCAACCAAAGCCCAAAAACCTACTGAACAATGCTATACACATCCGCAGCACCGGAACATGTCACTTGGTCCAACCTCGCCCCATTGGGATCCAGACAAACCGACCCATCTCCATTTTGTGGCGCCAAGGTAATCGTATCACCCCCAGCAAAATCAAAGAGCTGACTATTCGTCGTGTCACCACCACCATCCGCTCGGCCCCCGCACGAAAATATATGTGCCGTATCTCCCGCTACCCTCCTAGCATCGAAGCTCAGACACCCGTTGGTCAAACTGCTAACCACCAGTGTTGCCCCCTCCGCATTATTGTGCTTTCCCTTGGTGATCAAGTCGAATTTCTCGTTCGAAGACCCGGTGCATGGCTGTACTGCGATGGGTATTAGATTCTGGCGGAAATCACCGGCGGTGGGGTCGATGAAGAGACACTGTCCGTTGGCCGATTTGAGAGATACAGATGTGAAAGCTCGGGTGGCGGTATCGTCACGCTCGTTGGACTCGGCGGCTGCGGTGGGGTTTAAGGTACCGCCTGCTCGAGAGACGGGGACGGGAGTGGTAGGATTTGTTGAGAGAATATCATCGACTGCTGCTGGCGAGCTTGGTACTGAAGTGGCGACGATTTCTGAGGAGGAAATTACCAAGTTGGAAGAGTCGATTTTTGAGGCGATTATAGTCGCTTGGGGCCGAGTCCGGGTCACAATAGTTGTGATGATACAGATTGAGCTTACGGATGGAGCGGCGACTTCCGCAGGAGAACTGACTGCTGGAGAGGCTTCAGCTACTGTTGAAATGGCAACTGATGTTGACGCAGACAATACATCTCCTTGGGCGGGTGCTGATACCCCGCTGAATGTAAAGGATTGAGTCGCTTCTCCTGCTTTGCAAGGTGCTTGGTCAAGAACATTGTTCCCTGTAACGGCGAGACAAGTTCCTGCTGCGTTCTTTGACTCCAATGCTAATGGTCCTGCACCGCCTGCAAATCCAAAGAGCTGAGAATTCGTTACGGCACCACCTGGATTTATTAGACATGATCTTTGGAATAGTCCGTATAGGAGAGAGTATATACCTCCATCGGCACGGCCACCGCAGGAGAACATTATGACGGTGCTGCCTGCTGCTCGGCGAGGGTCAAAGTTTGCACATGCTTGAGTCTGAATAGCTTAGTACAGATCAGTAAAAGTCGAAAAGTAGCTCATACAAGTGTATTGACAACCAGAATTGTCCCGGCTTGGTCATTGTGTTTTCCTCTAGTGATGATGTCCCATTTCTGGCCTGTGCTACCATCACAAATTGCCACTTGGATCGGATTCAGGTTCGCACGAAAGTCTCCCGACAGTTCATCGACAAGCAAGCATTTGCCATCAGAAGTCTAATCATTATTAGCACCGCCTTTCCTAACCCATGACCCACAGTCTTGCCTTGATTTCTGTACCAGAGAACGCTCGAGTGGCGGTATCATCTCTCTGCTGAGCTTCCTCAAATGCAGCTTGATTTAGCGACGTAACAACTCTTCTATCGAGAGGAGAAGCAAAGGAAAGTGTTACTAGAGGGAGAAGCAGAGAAAATGAGGCAATCATTCTCGAAAGGATGATAAAGGTTGTCGTTCTTGATAAAGGAATGTAGTCTGCACAGCAGTTGAAGAAAAAAAGCGCACAAAAAGAAGTAATATAATTGAAAAGAATGAAGATGCGATACAAACTGAAAACAAAACAGGAAACGTGCTAACTATATACTGATCGAGCATCACTGCAAGATGCGGCCCGAATGCATCTGCGCGGTAAAGGAGCAATAGTACCTGCTTCGGACGTTTCTATATAGTTTCATGGCACTCCTACGAGATTCCCAAAACATTTCGTTTTGCTTCCCAATGTTTGTCAGACACGACGGTCTGGTTCATCCCAAAGCGTGTCGATCTGAGGATGTTGAAACGTGTAGTGTGGGAGGTTTCGTCTGAGTTCGCGATTTTCCAGGGATCGAGCCGCCAACCGAGGATCTGACACCCTAAACAAGGGCAATGATGGGATGAGAAGGATCGGATCTGCCAAACCGGAGAACCCTGCAAAGAATGATCCAATAAAGAAGATATAAGCTTAATTCCGTGGGAGGATTAAACTTGTTTTTAGTTGAAACTATGCGGGGGTCGGAATTTGTATTGTTGTCTTTCTCGGCATGCTGTTTCTGTTCTTGCATCCGATGCATATGCATCGTGGGCGGGAATGGCCTCCTTCTTGGCCACTTCAGCCACATATCGAAAGATGTACTTGAAGCTCAACTAATTCCTCCAATCGGAACAATTTGAACAAAGTATGCATGCAGCGAGGAGAAATTTTCAGTCGGCGGTTGAGACTTTTCCCCTTTACTTTTGAGATGAAATTGAATCATGATGTAGCATTCTCAAACAAGGCAATTCTAGATGACCGTTTGGCTGTTATTCAATCAACATCGAGAGATAAGTTTGCAGTATATCGGCTTGAGGGTGAAGACATGGGTCGGCCTTTTTTCACACATTCGAAATTGGAAGACTGTTCAAGCCGCATAGAGGAACGACTGATTCGAGATAATCTTTACATGTAAGCGCTGAGTTAACCAGGATTGATTTGTATTCGCTCGAAATTCACTCTGATACTCTCGCTTTAAGCTTTAACATTGGCTCCCAAATGAGAGGGTGAGGTTGTTTATCTCTCGAAAAGGAATGTTTCTTTCTCCTCCTCTACAGTAGAGTATAGTGAGATTGAGACTTTGAATAGATTGTCATTTCAGCGTGTTCTCGGATCTGTTTATTTTCACGCCACTCGTCAAAGGCGTTTAGAAAGCCGAGTCTCGGTACCACTATATGATATTTCCTCCAACATGAGATGTGATGACCCTGGATCCATTAACCAGCTCGGACATACACAACTGCGGGATTGACAAGATACCTTGACAGAGTCTGCAACAGCCCAGGTCCCTGAGTTTTGATAGTGCAGTCGGATCAAACGCATCTGGTCAAGGTCATTATTCAAACATTCTCAATTGTCCACACAGATAATATTCTTGAAGTACGCTGGATCAAGACAAGGTTCCCAATTCCCAAACGCATATAAACCGAACATCGCTCCAAGAAATGGCTGTCCGACCGGCGGTGTTTTCGTCAAATGCTTGCTTCGCACTTCAACTTCTCTCTTCCCGTCATACTCATCGCTACCTGCAAATTGCAATGTATAGCTATCCTTTCTAGCCACAATAGCTAGCTTCACAGGCCCCTCTTCCACGGAGTAAAATTGTTCCTATACACGTAGGTCAGCATCATCCTAATTCCAAGGTATTACATGATATACATCAAACCCATCCGACACATTCGTCGGTCTCTTCACGATGATAGATCTTCGTCCCCCGGAGCCAGAGGATATCCCAATACTCGCAAACGAATGCATGTCCCACCACAATACCAGCCCGGCTTGGTAACCAACCTTCCTGGGCTCGAAATCGACCACAACTGAAAATGTCTGCTCGAAAGCGGTCTGCCTTCTCAAAAGCATCGTTGGTGCTTCTGGTGATGCCAGATCGTGGCACCCGCCACGGATACATAACCAACCAGGGCGTTCCGTCAATGACCAGCATTTCTTCAGAGGCGTGTCTGCTTCTTGTCAAATTGTCTTCTGAGCTTGAAATTTGCAAACAGCTTACTTTTCTCATACCAGCCCAATTCTAATGCCTCCTTCGTCAAGTCAGCTTGCCACAACTTCGGCTTCGGGGTCACAACCGCCCCCTTCGGCCCCTCCGTCAAAATGCCCACATTCTTTCCACGATTAAAAACAGGCCACTCATCCACCCACTCAACCTTCACCAGAAAAGTTTCCCTCCCCAATTGAGGCTCCAGCCGCCCTTTCTCATCCCCCTCAGAATCAACCATCGGTCTAACACCTAGCAAAACGGCCCACCACTCTCCATTCTCCCCCTCAAATACATCAGCGTGACCCGTCCTTTGAACTTCCTCTTTTGACCCGTTATACCAAAGTGGCCCTCCTTCATTCTTCTCCTCCCACGGTCCGAACACCCCCTCGCTGCTACGAAACACCCATTCTTGGTGCCCTTGCTCCGTACCACCTTCTGCTGTGAATAGATAGTAGAACGCCCCTTTCTTGATGATATGCGAGCCTTCAGCTATACCATGAGGAGACTCCCGGATGACAATAGGGGGAGTAAGGGTCATGCCTGTCGGAAGAGAGATCTCTGAGATGTGGATTGCGAAGTCCTTTTTTGTAGGAGGTATGCTAGTACGAGTCGACATTCGGACTGTAGTTGAGAGGTAGACTTTGCCGTCGTCATCCCAGAATAGCTATATGGGTTAGTTAAATGGGTAAGGAGGAGAGGAGAGAAGGATGAGGTGCACATCTTGATCGAAACCGGGATTGTCGAAGTAGATTGGATCGGACCATGTTGTTGAGTCCCAGATATTGGTTGTGGTTACATAAAAACCGCGCGGAAAGATGCGTTCCTAGATCCTGTTATTTTGAATTCGATCATAACACACACTTCCTCCTCCCAATCACTGTGTTAAAGATGCAGCACGTGTTGTGTTTTCACAAAGATAAGACTGATCTCAGGAAAACTCACATCAGCCTGCGGTCTATACCTCGCAAACACACCTGTACACAAATAGAATCTTCCCACTCCATCCTCAGTTCTGTACCTCAACGTACTCGCCCAGCTACCACCACCAGTCTCTGGAGTCCTCATCTCAATCTGGCTTCTTCTAGTTAAAGCATGTCCGATCAATTCCCAATTTAGTAGATCGATGGAATGGTAGATTGCACAGCTGGGGAAAAGGTTGAATGTGCTAGTCGTGAGGAAGTAGGATGTTGTTGTTGAGGGGGAAGTGGGTGGGACAACACAGATGGAAGGGTCAGGTGAGAAGCCGGGGATTATGGGATTGGAGAATGACATTATGAATATTTTAGATGGTTTATGAAGAGAACGAAGGTATGAGCATAGAAAAACATGTGATGGTTCGTACTTCATAGCGCAATGAAGTACTGAAGCTGCTTGAAATATGTCGGAGTGAACCTCGGGATAGATATTCCTCCAATAAGAGGGAGGCGGGTACGCCACTCGGCAACTTCGTCAAAGGTGTATTATAGAAACGAGAAATGAAATACGTGCATTCAAATTGATAGGTAACACAGGTCGTAATAAATCATTATTGTACAGCGGTTTTCTCGTCGTATGACGGAAAGAGCAAGATATCTCATCCACACTAGCTTTGTCAAAGTCCCCCGCTTCACCTATAAATTTACGCGACACTAAAGGTCGACAAAGGAGTACTTAGTAATATTAAGGCATTAGTATTGTACAAGGAATTACTTCTAAGTGCTAGGTGTATTATCGGTTTATCATACTGTCATATATTACCGCAGCATCCCAAAATGTTCATCTACAAAGCACCGATCATATCCCGGACCCCTCTGGCTCAAAGAGAAAAATCGTTTAAAATAAAGACAAACCCACGATTATCATTGCTTCGAAAATCGAGAAGTTGTAAGAAATTCGGGGCTCTGGAGTGTGGTCTGATCGTATTATGCTGGCATGGTACGCATATGTGGCGAAGATGATAGGGCTGACGCATGATGATTCACTTTGCTACTCTTCTAGTCCTATATAGGGTAGGGAGCGTTTCCTTGATCGCTTCCTAATCTTGCGCATTTGCTCATCTGTCTTGGAGAATATTCGAAGATTGAAACATCAAGAAATCAAATTGTTGAAGAGTCAAGACTGCGATATTGATATGCGTGTGAGTAGTGCCTGTCTCCCATACATTACTTGGAGCCGGGTTGGACATCGATGAGATATGATTGATCAGCTTGGTACTGCTTACTCCTCATCACAATCTCAAGTGAATTGTAGGAGCTTTATTATCTTCCTCCTTCTCTCTTTCCCCTTTATAAATCTGAAGTAATGTGGAAACTTCAAGTATGATATCCAATTATCTCATGGCGAGATCTCCTCATGGCACCTCATACTTCAAGAGCAATGTCTCTGATATGTATCGCAGGCAGTATCATTGATAGTGCGAGTTCCTTGCCATCTGTCGTACTAATTTTACAGCCAGGATTCGAGTAAGATCGAAGACATGAACAGGGAGTCGCTCCAGGTAAACGTCAGGGACCAGCGATTAATTTGATTGTAACTGATAGAGGGATTATGAGGATTCTGATTTCTTCGTATTAGGTGAAAGCATAATTCTACGCAAAAGTTAGCCAATGTAAAATTATGTTCGGTCAATAGGAAGCTTCAGGAGTAAATAAATTCACATTCAGATTTGTTCAAGATCACAAGGCCCGGGCCACCCGAAGCTATCATTCGGGTTTCGAGGATTCTCCGTTAATCATCCGATTTTCTATTATGAGGGTTGCGTGATATAGTACGGCGCACCTTCCGTCCCACAGAGGCACGACCTGATTATTTTGTTTCATCTGCTACCACCTATGTTATAAGCCAGGAGATCAACGGGGTAGTGATAAATAGTTGAAGTTTACACGTCTGACAAAAGTCTGAGTGAAGTGAATGCCTCATTCAATCTGCTGTATATCATAAATCACCTCTGGTTTAAAAGTCCATGGCTTGTATACATACATAGTACTTTTGTACAGGACAAGCCTGCGCTGGTGAAAATATATTACTTCGTACTTCTCTTTAAATTTATGATGATTGAAACGGGAATACAAGATCACTTTCAAATTCATTTCAACCCAACGGTTCCTGGCGACGGATGATACTATAAGTTTAGTACAATCACAAACTTCCACACGCAAGAAACATCGGGCAGTGAAGCAGACAACATTAGTAAATTTTGACCTGCCTGGTGTTATTGCCACGGTTCAGCCAAGCCCAGCTAACAACGGCTGCCAGCCATTCGAACCATCCGACCTGTGAAACTTATATGGTCTTCTTATGTATGTCTTCTAAGCCATCGGAAAAGTCACAGCCACATGGATTGTGCCTATGCATCTGTGTGAGACACTCCGAGTCTTTCATCCGACCGCCCATGACCGTTGCATTAAGGGGGGGCAAACATCGCGTGCTCCAATCCCCAAGCAGCGATTTCTTCCTCTTAGCCAATCAGGAAACTAGGGTTCCTCGGAACCAGCCAATACCAAGCAAGGCTTGAGAGCTTCTCAAATATCCGGAAGCCTTGTAGTTCATGCGCACCCAAAACATTGACAAACGGGCTGGTAAGCCAAGCTTTTCGAGCCCACACGGCAGCGAGCTTCTCCGCCTTAAGGTTACTCCGACGACTCTATGCATACTTCGTACCTGTCATCCGGTCTACTGTCTCCATATTTAATCCATTCCAGCCAGTCACAGCAACACAAAAAACTGCCCTGCGCGGATAAAAGCTCCTCTGACACTGGCGATCACGCTCGCTTAAGGAGGCGAGCCCCTGAAGTAGACTCTCGGCAAAGCTTAGCTCGCCCATAAATTGCTGGTGCGCATTATTATGGCATCGTATGGTACCGGCCCTGATCTTGGCTGATGAGGCCTCGAGGCATTGGCTATAGCGTCCGAGTGGTCTGAGGGCGGCTTGGGTACCGGCTGTCAGCCAGTGCCGGGCTCATGGCGCGGGTTTGAAGATGGTCGGATGGCATGTCTCGAAGTCTTGTTCGTCTCGCGCACGGGGAGGGGGGCTTGTTGACACCGGATGAAGCGCATGCAGCCTCTCAGCGTGATCGTTAGTGTTAGGCTTGGAATTAGAGTTGAGCGGAGATTGGGCGATTAAGGTTAGAGATTGTGTTGGTGATCGGATGGTCGGTGGTCCATGGAGAGTGGATGCGAAAGGACCCGGTGCCAAGACTTGCCCAATGGGAGGAAGTATAAGGGTTGAGTGCTGCCGCTTGATTTTGACTTTTCCTCCCCATCCACTGTCACTCTCTTACAGCATCATCTTCAATTCATCACTCTTTCCTTCAGCTGGTCTGTCGCTTTGCATTCTTAATTACTTTTAACTTTTTAATTCATATTCTTTCTGCATCTTCCTGCACCTTTCCAAACCCAAACCCAAACCCTTCAATACCATCAACATGCGTTTCGCTACCGCCTCCATCATCTTGGCCTATGTTGCCGCCCTCGCCGTTGCCGCTCCTGTCCCAATGTTCGTATCTTCTGCTTCTTGTTTCAAATCAAGTAATTTAACAAGCAAACAGTGATCTGTCCTCGTTCTTCGAGGTAGGAACTAACAGCTTCAACCTCAACTCCTTCAACTCCAACGACATTAGCTTTCTGCTGTCCGGCTTCGATGTCAATGGGTTCAACAGCCAGTTCGGATCCTCCTTCGATCAGACTTCTATCCAACTCCTGCTCGTCCAGCTTGGTAGCAACAGCTTCGGCAACTCTAACTTGAACTTCATTCAAGACCTGAGCCAATTCAATGTCAACAACTTTGCCAACCAATTTAATGCGCAGTTCCAAGCCAACTGGAACGCCAACCAGATCTTGGGTCTCTTGGTGCAATTGGGTCTCGTTGATCAGAGATCAGTCCAGAACGTGAGTCCTTGAAACTAGATTCAACTGCTTGCTCCTGTTAATTGACATACAATAGCAACTGTTGCTTGCTCAACAGCTCCTAGCTCAACAACTTCAATTCGCAGCCTTAGGCTGTATCAGAAACTGATCGCTGGCGGTTTCTTTTGCTAGAGTCGGTGCGGTGCAGATAAGGGGTATCGTGGGTTCAAGGGTTGGAGGGGTATGGGATGAAGGGGTAAGAGAGGTGCAAGGATAATATAGAACAGTAATGAATCTCCATAATTACAACATGCCTCAGTGTCAAGCATTTGCAGACTTATCATTGCGAGGATCGGTCCCGGAAGTCCTATGCTGTTAGCTCGCTACTACGAAGAGATGAAGATCAAGAGCAATGAAATATATTTACTTTGTGAATCAAAGCTGCAGAGTGTTTTTACAGAGCTGATGTTGCATTTAGGAGAGAGCGCTGCAAACTGTGGCGACTTTTGTTTGGATGAACACTGGACGAATCTCTGCATGATATATGACAAACCCGAGGAACATTTCCTACTGTATGTGAGTTCGTAATGTGTACCACTCGCTGCGACTTCCATCAGGTCGAATCCAAAATGACGTGCATCCAATACTAGGCATTGGTAGTATCTCTGATTTTGAAATGACTTGTAAAACAGGGCTGATAGGGACTGAAAATATGGGCACTGAGGGAACGATGTTGGGCGTTCTTGGGTGAGGAATCTTGGCCATACACGGGCCTGACAGACGTTCGTTGACGGGGTAAATCGAGGAGATGGAGGGAGGCATCGTGTATGGTGACTTAGACTTTGATGAGGTGCTTAGGTCGAAGAGTTAGGTCGTTGAGATTGGGCACTGTAGTCGTTCTGATTTTGCTGTGGTGGGGTTGATGATACATGAAAGCTACATGTTAGGGCCGAGAGATATGGTGAGGATAGTAATAAGGCGTAATGTTGTTGACTCTGTGATATATGTACGTACCCAGCAATTCCCAACCCAATTTTTGTATGCGCCAGGTATCATGCCAATGCCCTACTAACTCCAATTCCATGCCGCGTGTCCTCGGTCCGTTGCCCGCAAAGCAAGTCCAGACTCATGTTGCCACCTCCATGTGGTACTATAGTTTTACTAGCCTCCCTCATCCCTTTTTAACATCACCCATCCAAACCCTCATAGCCTTTGAGCTATCATGTGCAGCCCTAAAAAGTCCTCTCTCCATCTCATCCAGTCCCCTCAAAAATTCCACACCATCGTTACCCACGCCTCCCCCACCACTTCTCTGACTGGCTCCCGCATTACTTGCATGGTCGCTGATCTCCGCCGCCCTCTTCCTAAACGTCTCCATCAGCACATCACACACCTCCTCCTCTTCAAACAACTCCAATATCCTCGATCCAAGCCCATAGAAGTTCTGCGCCAGAGCCCGCAGATCCACACTCTTCGAATCGGCTTTCAGGGCGTTCATGACGCGCGGGGCAAGGGATGGGGGTAGGTCGAGCGTCACGAGCGATTTGGTGGTGTTGGGAGAGGACACGGCGAGCATTTCGGCTAGCCAGAGGGGGAGTTCTACGCGTGTTCCGGATTTGAGGGTATGACCAGCATTGTTGTCGAGGTAGCCCAGGTTCGGGACATCGAGCTCGAATGTACAGGGCACTTTCTGAGGGGTGTTAGCGGGGTCCTCGAAGACAGAGGCCGAGGCTGAGGATATATAAAGATATATATACCTGAGCATCGGTGAGGATTGCATCAATATCGTAGTAGGACATTACGTGGAAGACGACAGCCCAGCTGCTACCGTCGTGTAAAATTGTCTTGCAGAAACATGAATTGTGATGGAGTTGTGCGACGCGATGAGATTACGGATGTCGAGATGGGGATGCGAAGGATGGTTGATCCCTGCCACTTTCGCTTCTCGGCTGTGACGTCTGAGAGAGGGCGAGCGCGAAATATATTGGCGATGGTACATCACATCCCCTCCTCATCTTCTCGCATTGCCTCTTCTTTACACAATATCATTGAAGCTGTATCAGCGTCTTCACAATTGAAATCTGCAATCATGTCTGCAACCCTCTTCCGCACCAGCACCGCAGCTCGCTCTGCCCTACGAGCCGGAGCTTCCAAGAAAGCTGCTATGGCCAGCACAAGCTTTGTCCGCAGCAAGGCCACTCTTCCTGATCTTCCATGTATGTGCCTTCTCTCTGCGATATGTATTCAGATGTACGTACTGACCTTGAAGGGTAGATGACTACGGTGCGCTGGAACCGTCCATCTCCGGCAAGATTATGGAGCTCCACCACAAGAACCACCACCAAACCTACGTCAACAGCTTCAACGCCGCATCTGAACAATTTCAATCCGCAGAACAAACGGGAGATATTGCTGCTCAGATTGCTCTGCAGCCACTAATCAACTTCCATGGCGGCGGACACATCAACCACAGTCTTTTCTGGGAGAATCTGGCGCCGAGCAAGAACGGAGGCGGTGGTGAGCCAAGCGGAGCCTTGAAGGTACGCCCCTTCTTCCATCTGCCTGCTATATAGGATGCAGAGACAGGCTAACATGTTGGCGGGATAGTCAGCAATTGAATCCAGCTATGGCGACTTCTCTTCTTTCAAGACCAAGTTCAACGCCGCTCTCGCCGGCATCCAAGGCAGCGGCTGGGCATGGCTTGTCAAGGACAACGAGACGGGCCAGGTCCAGATCCGTACCTATGCTAACCAGGATCCGGTGGTGGGCAAGTATACACCATTGTTGGGTATCGATGCTTGGGAGCATGCGTACTACTTACAGTATCAGAATCGCAAGGCGGAGTATTTTGGAGCGGTTTGGGATGTGGTTAATTGGAGTGCGGTTGAGAAGCGATTGTAGATGAAATGTTCGATGGGGAGGAGGTGAGAATTTGTACCATATTCGTATGTTGATAGTGCAGAGACGAGAATGTAAATCGTTGACTACGACTTAGTTTGGCCGTTGAACTAACTACGCAGCTTAGGTTTATCATAGCCCAGTGGCCATACAAACCCAAGAATTCCAGATTCTCAAGTCAATTGATCATTCATTCATTCTAATCCGCCATATCATCCCTAAGCAAACCACACACAGCATCCCAGCCTATTCTATAATTTCCTACTCCACATCCAACCTCTCCTCAACAAGTCCTCACCCCACATCAACACCCCCCCTTTTCAATAATCAATCCCATCTCACATCTCACATCTCACATCTCACCTCTTCGAAAATCTATCCGCAACTCCCATTATCCACACCTGCTTTCAATACCTACTTCCCTGAAAGCTTCTTCATTTCATAAATATCCCATTCAAAAACTCAGGTGTAAAAGTGGTACTATTAGGATTGCATTGTTAAAGAGTAGATGTCTGATAATAATTGATCTATTCATTCAAGATGTTTAGTAGAGAGAGAGAGAGAGAGGGAGGAAGGGAAGGCTTGTTGTTTGGGGGGTATATATGTAGAGTTTGGGGGAAATGATGTGTGATGTTGATGTTGATGTTGATTACTGGAAAGAAAAGAAAGAAAGGAAAGGATATAGGACTTGATATTGCGTAGCTTGTAGACTCTTTTCCTTTTTCTTTTCCTTTTTTCTTCTCTCTATTTATCTACCATTTGAGAGGTCCCAAGAACATACCCCAAATCTCAACCCTTCAACCCCAACCACTTACCAAACAGAACCTCGCACCCATCAATCCCCTTAAGTAGAGACACACTATTCCTTTCTCTTTCTATTGCATTCCATTCCATCAAAAATGCTTTCTTCTTCTTCTTCTTCTTCTTCATTCAATCATGCATTCATTCACACACACACACACACACATATATATACATATTACATCTACCTTCCTACCTTCCTACCCCCTCATCTTCCAATTCCAGCACTAATAGCAAGATCCAATCATTCCAAAAACAAATAAGCACTTCAAACCCCCATTGGTAAGATTTTCTTAGTCCTTATATCTCTCTGATCTAACACTCTTTCGTGTTTGTTCATGTAGTATTTGAGTTTCAGAAGAATAAATATTTTTACTTGTATTTATCTGAGATTTATTACTTTTTTCGCTTGCAGAAGAGAGATAGTTGAGGTTTAGGTTATTTGCTGATGTTACCATCATATAAAATCAGTAACCAGTTATTTCCTCAAAACGCTTTACTTTCCATATTTTTCGCCCTCCACAAAACCCATCTAAGAAAATCAAAAAGATTAAAAAGATTGAAACCCCTTCAATAACGCCTACTGCCTGCCTATGCATCTATGAAAAGCATTCATTATTCGTTATTAATCTATACCATCATCATTATTAATTACATCAAAACCCCCTTCTCAAAATTTCCCACATGACTAATAGCCGATAGGATAGGTAAAAAGAAATCCTAATAAAAGGAAACCTCCTCAATCAATTCTTGATCGAATATCCCACTCGTCCTCCTCCTCCTCCTCCTCCTCCATCCCAATAATAATCCTGATTCCCATCTTCCCTTCCCCCTCAGCCTACTGCGGATCCCGCCGCCAAGGATGACCCGCTCTATAGTAAAAGAGGGGCATGACAGTACCCCACTGACCCCACCCCACCCCTCCCCACCTCACACCCAGCCCGCTCATAAAATTTTATCCAGGAAAGAAAAACATGCCGCCAATAATGACGTAGAGACGGTATTTTCTTCCTTCTTGTGCTCTAAATCCAAATTCTCGTCGAATCTTCAATCGAGTATCGGATCCGCATGCTCCAAAAAAGGGCCAAAAAATTATCCGATTTGATCTGATCTGATCTGATCCGATCCGATCATCATGGGAAAATGATAATGTAGGTAGTGCCATCATGATGTTCATATTTCCGTATTTCTTTCTCCACTTCAGCTCGACCCAGCTGGCGAAAACTGCCCGGTTTTCCGTTTTCTTCTCTCCTTCAATCACTTCCTTGCATTTCATCGTGGCGTTTTTTCTCCTTCACGATCCCCCGTCCAATCCCGAACCAATAGATCGGCACGGAGATATTTCCTGCAGGTAGAATCATGATATGTACTGTATCGTATCGTGATACTATCAGATTTCCTGTACTGTGCTACTGTGCTGCTTGCTACAAATGATGATGCGCTGAGCAGCCAGTTCCGATGTAGGTATAGATGCGCGCACGGGCACGTCTTGGTCATGTCTATGAACCGGATTTTCGAATTCATTTCGTTTTCCGTGTTTTGGCGTTCACTTCCTACTCTGACGACTGCGACCTCGATACTATAAAAATGAATCCGCATTAGCCAGCTGCCCAGCACCGCGAAGTTTGCCTTTTCAAAATCCCAAAGTCAATAGCAAGTATGAAATACGATGGCTAAGGAAGAGGAGTAATAGGACATATAAAGAGAGGGGGAAAAACATACAATCTGATCAATATTATCCCGCTGATACATACTCACGTGATGTCCCGCCTCCTGCCATCGATTCTCCTCGTAGAGGAGATTAAGTGGTTTTCCGTCGAACATCAAATCCGCGTCGTCGATGGTATATGTCTCTGTCCAGAATTCTGGTGACGAGGATGTGGATGATGAAGAGGATGAGGTGGTGGCAGAGGTAGTGGCGAGAGGGGATTTCGAATCCTCGCTGATGTTGGGTTTAGATGAGGAAGAGGAGGTGGTGAGGAGGTAGTATTGTTTCTCAGCCTGCATATGGTGGCTGCTGGTGGTCGACGTGCTGGTTTTGGATGGCATGGTGGCAGTGGTTGATTGTTTTGGATTGTTATGTGTTTGCGTGAAAGGCTGGTGATGCAGTATTCTTTCTTTTCCTTTCCTCTCTTTCTCTCTCTGCGTGAAAAAGATGTGATACAGTAGTTATGCGCGAGAGAAAAAAGCGAAGAGAAAAAGAAGGTTAAGGTTCTGAGTGATGATATTCTCCTTCCAGGCGGCTTGTTTATTGATATAAATTATCTTTCTGCCAAGGCTTGGGCGCGGGCGCGCGGACTATCGAAAATGGCTGGGCTGGGCTGGGCCCGCGAGGGTGGGGATTGGGCGCGTTCTTTGGCGATGTGATATCAAAATATGCATGTATGAAAGGAGTGTTGTGCGTTGTGCGCTGTGTGTTGTGGTGGCGTTCGTGTCGTGTCGGAATGTTCGAGCTTCAGCTTCCACTTTTAGTGCCACAACACAGAGGCTGGTCTGGTAAGATCTCTTCCGTCGCGTGGCGTGGCGTTATGATCTCGTCGATCGTCGGTTGAAAGTGTTTTTTGGGGGAAACATGAAATGAAAATAAACATAAAGATCGGGGAACTATCTGAGAAGACATATACAGACGCGGGTGAGCACAACAGTCTTATATACCTAGGTAATAGAAGTCTGTATTGAGCGCTCGGTGGCTGGCACAGTAAGCCCTGCGCGCCACAAGACCCTTCAACTTTCCCTGTTCAGTGACATGCATGATATGATGCACGTCAACAGGACCAAATAAAAATACCTGTACTTCGTAGCTCGGGGAATATTCTGATATCATTTACATGTATCAGGCGGGCAGGCAAGGCATAGCGTGTGGGCAGCGAATTGCAATCGACGGGCTGAATCGGGCAAAATGCCCCCAAATCGGTGTACTTCGTAGATCCTTCTCCACTCACCGACCGACCGATCAAACCCGCACTCTCCCCGCACGAGCACCACCCCAGCTCAGCCTCTCGTTCCGATTTGGGTCGAGTCAAGACCCTTTTGAGTTGTCGGTCGGTGTGTTAAACCGGTGGCTTGAGTACTGTGCAGTGCGCGTGCTGTACTAGGATAGGAGAGCGAGCCCTTTACAAAGTACACAGCTTCGGTGAGGCTTTGACTCGATGCTAATTTGTTCAAATATCATTGCGGCCGTTCATGCGAATCGTGTGTCGGGCCGCTTACATCTGGGCATGACTCGACCATGCCGAGCAGGGCCATTGGAAATTACTTCTCATATTCCATCGAGAGCCTGGTCTGGCTTTTGGCTTTTGACTTTTGACTTTTGACTTTTGGCTGCGAATAACAAACAACGGAGTCATGCCATCACAACCTCCACTGTTCGTGTTGTTGTTTGTTGTTATTCTTAGGATTTGTTATTGTTTCTGCAGCTGACAATGATTAGTGGAGAAAGTCTTCAGATGGTGGTGGGTGGTGTTACGAAGCAGCTGATGATGGGATTATTCCTGTCTGCATTTATTGGAGGAGAAGTTCGGATTCTATGCGCAGGAGAGGTACAAAGTAGGTAGAGAGTGTTGTGATTCTTTCATGGTCAGCCAGCCAGCCATTATGTTGCGCTCAGTGGATTACTGACCGATTCCTCATCTCGCCGACGGGTGTGCCGCTTAAAAGGTTCAGTATGGATGGGTGGAAGGATAGGTAAAAGGATTTACTGGTCTGGGGAACGAGTCGGGCTGAGTAAGCGATATAGGATCAGTACAGATTCATAGTCATTGCATGTGATGGCGGGGTTTGCCGCCACGGATCCATGAGATGAGTTGAGATACCCAAGGAAATGCGGTGAATGAGCATGAGTCGCCTCTTCATTTGATCGTATTACATTCCTATTATCATTATTCCCTCTTATCATCGTCTATTTAGTATATACGATTACCCGAGTCGCGGGCGCGATACTAGGGTATAATTGAAGTCAGTCAAGTCACTGCGAGGTCAGGATAACATATGCCATCCACGAATCCATCATTTGTCCGAAACAGATCCCCCGAAAACTGGATCGATTATGGACTTCCTTTCTTACATTACTATCAACTCCCTTTAACCCGATCTTTCAACATCTCAACCGCTAAACATCTATAAAACCACATATCACTTGAATAGAACTACACAGCTGGAACTACAGAAACCACTCGCTGCTTTCTTTCTTTCTTTCTTTCTTTCTCTCTCTCTGCCTCTGCGCATCTTTTCTAAACACTTAGTATTTCAGCATACTAAATCCGAGACCAACAACCCATCGGAAGAGAATTATAATTACAACAGAACATATAGTTATGATTCTAGTAAGGCTATTTGCAACAATTTTGATATCGCACCCTTCACCCTTGCGGCGGTAGGTACCGTTGTTCGAGCAAGCCCTGCAACACAAGCTCAGAAAGACCTTGCTACCTAGCTCTAGTTTGCGCCATCCTGCATATACTTCTTCCCGAAACATGTACATCCTCGGTACATCGTACATGAACTCTCTCCTTCCCCGGATCCTCCCCCACAACTCCGATCCCCCTTTCTCGTGGATAGTTCCAGATCCGTTCGAGGGACCGCGCAACTAGGAACGAAGCTAGAGATGACTGGGAGGTAATAGGGTACCGAGAATCAAATCCGGGGATATCTAGCTCCGTTTTGAAATCACTGTTCACTACTATTGTTTATCCGGAATCTTTCGATCGATCGATCGACACTAACGGAAACCTCCTTGGTGTTAGTTAGTCCTCGGCTACTATGGCTCTGTGCTACATGCCGAACCTAGCTCGCTTATCCTGGATCTCCTGAAAGCTTCTATTTCACGATTCGGGTGTTCCGAGTCTGCGTTTACTGATCGAAATTTCATGCAAGGCACATGTGGAAGATCCCATAAAACGTACCTGCAGCGTTCTAGAACATAGATGTATCGATCATTAAGCGAGATGCTGAGCTGAACGTTACATTACTATTCAAGTGCAGGCTCGAGGAATGGAAATGTTTGATGTATCACCCCATTTCGTTTGTCTCGAGTTCGGCGATGATTGTTCAAGATCGTATATCCCTTATCACTCGGAATCAAGTGAGTAGTCTGACATCGCCTAGTAATATATAACGACTTGGAGTTAAAAATATCATGAAAAGTAAGCTTCTGCTATATCACAGACTTTATTTTCATATCCGCTCTCCTTTTCCTTCTCGCTTACCCCGAAGCCTCACTCCAGTCACCGAAGCCAATGCAAAAGCACTCAACTCCAGCTCTACACAACCCTCAAAACCCCCAAACAACCTCGCCAGAAAAATCATCCCTCCCAATTGCAACCCTTGAACTCCTACGCCCCCAACCAACACCAACAAACAGACCACACCAACCAAATATAGCAATACTTCTCAAGCCCACACACAACCACCTTACACCTCACACCAAACCCGTCTTTTTACACCTACTTCCCACCCTTCCCACGCACCGAATGCCCCTTTGGCTGCGCCTTAACCAGCACCAAAAAATTCTGCCCGGTATGTCCAACGGCATGAACAAACACCTCATCACCATACGGCCACTCGCCCACAAACCCCTCCTCCTTAGTATCATACTCTGCAAAATCCTCCTTCCGCACACCCCCCTCATCATCCAGCAGGGCCGTAGCCGCCGCAGCATATGCTTCCCTGCGCGTGAGATACGTGCCCGCGACTTCCGTCGTTTGCAGGCCGCCGATGCGATCGTTGTTATAGTCGATGGTTGTTTGGAGGACTGTGTTTTTTGTTTCTCGTTAGTGTATTATCTTGTCTTTTATTTTCCAGTCCTTTTGCGTTCCGATGTAACGATCTTGAGTGGCGGCAAGAAGAGGGTTTGGAGAGGACTTAGAGAGACGACTACGAACCATAGTGCAAGTGCCCTTCTACCTCACCCTGCTCATTCCCCTTCAACCCATCACCATTCGGCTTCGTATCCAAGCAGACCTCAAACTCCTGGCCCGCGGGAGCCTTGGCGTAGACGGTGACTCCATCGCCGTGCTTCCACTCCTCGGGCTCTACCTCGCTCTTTTGCTCGTAGACTGCGAAGTCGCTCTTAATGTAGCCCTCGGACTGTTATGGTAGGAAAAGAAAGAAAGTTAGCAAATAGAGATCATCGGCAAGGAGTACCAGGATGGAAAGGGGAAAAGGGTCCTTTTTCTCGGGATGAGAAAATTGATACATATGTAATTGGGTACGTACGGCAAGTCCGGCATTAGCAGCAGCTTTCGCGGCTGCGAGATCGGTGAATGTGCCGAGGATATCGACGATTCGAGTAGCGCCCGACTTATCCTCGGCGTAGTTCGTGATAGTGCGTTTGACGTGGTAAAGGAATTCAGACATGATATCTAGCTTCTCGTTTCGAATTCGTCGATATGTAACTCGATGGAGGAAATGACAAGTGAGCACTTGTAAGCAAGTGTTCTGGCAGTGGTGTTGTTGTTACGCTTGATCGCCAATCGAAGGAATTGCTATTTTTTATTATTATCAAGATTCAAGAAGAATAAACTTTCTAACGTTTTGAAGGAGGAGGGCACTCAAAATATATATACTATTCAATCCTCCCCCAAAATCCCTGCATGTCATCTGTTCTCCTCTATTGCGAGGCATACCACGTTCTACCCGAGGCATCCTGCAGTAAGTAGTCTGATCATGACCTCAACCGTAGAACAATGAGACGCAGCTGTGTGCGTTATTCGTCAATTACTCGACATCATACGTCATGGCAGTATTTACCCACTTCTTCATCACCCCGCTTAATCCCGTGGTTGAACAAGGTGCCGAAAATCTGGTGATGGTGGAATGATTTCCCCTGCCGCCGCCACACCAGTAGTACTACCCCGCATTTATTCGCGTATATACTATATGTGGAAAACAGAGCTCAGGTATATATTAGAGAAAGTATGTATTTTTTATATTTCAGAACTGCTTCTCGATGGTAAAAATAAATGATTAACGTCTTTTACAAGTTAGAAAAGAATGAGAAAAGGCTGTATATAATATCATCATTCTCCTAACTCCAAGCTCCCCTCGCTTATTGCCACGATGGTACTGTACTGTATACATCGACAAAACCTCCCTTCCCCTCCTTCATCCCCCATCCCATCCACCCCATCCTACCACAAGCAAACCCAATCCAAGAATTCCAAGCAGCATATCTCCCATCATTATATCAGTAGGTAGATTAAAAAAAAACTTTCCCTCCCCTCCACCACCACCCCTTCCATATCTCAAATTTTCAAGGCATAGAATAGATGCACGTATCTATATATATATATATATATATATCTCAAGGATAATAATAATTAATACCCGATGATTGACAACACTATTATACTTTCAACTCTATACCCTACCTTTGGACTAACTAGTAGCCAGTTAGTACTGAAACTACAGAAAGTTCAAAGTTGGGAGTATACTTACCCAGAGATATCTGACTCCTCCCCCCCCTCCTTCCCTGTTCCATCATCTTATCATCTCGTCTCATCGACCCGACTCGACTGAGAAGCATGCAGATCAGATTGGGTATTGAGAGCAGGTGATAATAGTAGTGGTGCCATTGGCGGTAGTGTCGAAGAGATCAAGTCGAGGAGAGGAGAAGAGGACGAGAAACAAGGAAAGAACTGGAAGGAGAAGAGTCTGGTTTAAAGGGGGCGACTCGGGTGAGAGGAAGATGTAGAGGTAGCTAATTGATGTAGAGTAGTTGGGAATAACAAGATATGGAAGGGGAAAAGGTTGCTTATTATTTAATAAAAATGGGAACTCCAACTTACAGTTTCGTTCAAGGAAAAATTTTCTTTTCTGAATATTATGATTCATCAAACTCAATAAAAAGAATGGCACAGTTACGATGTCTGCTTCTTCGTAGAAGGGGGTCATTTTCACGGTATTGTACCTAATCCTGTAGTCCCACGTAGTACTGTACATACTAGTATCCTAATCTAACACTTTCACACAATCAGACTGCAGTCCCATCCTCATATCCATCCCCATCTCTGAACTCCTCTGCTCCCAAATTCCAATACATGCAGTACCACCAACCAATATCTAATCCATCTACCGCATCCCACCCTCCGAGTCCTACCACTCAAGGGACCCCTCCTTAGCACCATCACTCTTCGCCTCTCCCTTAGAAACCAGAGCCGGAGCCGGAGCCGCGATGGAAGAAGAGTTCTCGTTTTTGCGCCTACTGTTGGACACGAAGTTGTACGCGCCATCCAGGAACTGTGAGAACAAGCTTTCTCGCAACGACTCGGTTCGAGGGGTCTCGTTTTTATCCAGAGGCGTGTTGGGCAGGATTGTAGTAGCTTGACTCGAAGAAGAGGTGCCACTCCGTCGTTTGGTCGATGCCTCATGCTCGAACCTCTCGAGTCGTAGACGCGGGCGTCCTCTGCTATCCGTCTCACTGCCACCAGCTGATCCCAGACCCAGGCCTAGACCTAATCCCAAATCGCCTCCATCACGATCCGAGCTGATGGATATGTCTGCGCTGCCTCTTCTCACTCCCTTCCGATCGAATATCATTTCCAGCCCAGCAGCAGCTTTCGTCTTACTGGCGCCTTCTCTCTGCATCCCCGTACCACCGAGTCCCAGATCCCCACCACTCATATCCATATTCGTGCGCCTAAAACCCTCCATACTCGAGCTGCCCCTGGAGCTATTACTCGTATCCTCTCTCTCCATCGAGGTACCACCTGTCATAACAAACTCCTCACTAACCGTACTCCCTCTGAATTTCCGCCCTCCAAACCCACCAAACCTTTCACGTGAAGCACCTGCTGCACCTCCACCAGCACTCCCCGTCGCCCCATCTCCACTTCCCAACCCTAAACTCCCTTCTCCCTCTACCAACACACCACCGCCGCCCAAATCCCCATCCTCCCACCCCCTTCCACCTCTAAACCGCGCCCTCAACCCCGCCACTCTTCCCTCCACATTATCTGCGCGCCTACCGCTCGAGGGGTACTGTAATCTCGCACTCCTCCTCCCCCCATCCTCACTCCCTTCTCCCCTTCCACCCCCCGTATCCTCCAGATGCATAATCTCAATCTCTCGATCACTGGAGGCACTACTCGTAGCGCTTACCGGGTAAAGTGGCGGCGGCCAGGGGTTCGGGACAGGCAAGGCATTTTTGCCGCGGCGCTGACGGTCGTAGTCGTAGTAGCGACATTCTTGACATTTCCAGTTGGCGTGGTGGGAGTGGATTTGGAGGCCATTGGGGCACCAACCTGTGGAGGTTTTGATTAGGTGGGGGTAGATTGGATTGGTTTGGGTTGGTTTGGGTTGGTTTGGGAGGAAGAGGATGAGGATGAGGATGAGGATGAAGAGAACTTACTTGGATGTCGATCAATCTCACAAGGACTGAGTTCTACCTCTCTGCTATGGAGACAGGTATACTACAAAAGTTGTCAACAACCGATAACAAAAAATACACCCCAGCACGAATAAAGAAGAAAATAGGAAATACATACGACGGTATTATAAAGCTTACACATTTTCCCTCCCTTCCTTCTTTCTTTCTCTCCTCTCTTTCTTTCCCTATCTGCTCATAAAACGTTGAGCGCGCTACACTTCCTTTTGTTGTATGTTCAATTCTCGTAGTATGTAAATGTCGTGTTTTCTTTTTTTGGACACGCGTAACACTTCTGAAGCCGAAGCTGAACGGATCAGATCGGCTCAGCTTTGCTTTTGATATTATTGTGAATTGTCAAAACTTCTAAAACTGGAAGCGACGTTGGAGACGCGTTGCACAGCGAAGAACGAAACGGAAGCAGCGATCCTTGGGTTGAGCTAAATCGAGGAGGAAGCGTTCCGGGCGCAGCATATTGTGCAAAGCTAAGGCGGTGTTAAGCTGTATTGAGTTGATTGAGCAAGATCGGGCTTATTGTTGGTGTTGCGGAATTTGTTTTTTGGATGTCGCCTTTTTGCACTTGATTGTGATGCTCTGTTCAAGAGGAGAGGAACGCGGTCTTGGGACTTGGTGATTTGTTTGTTGACTTCTCGGTTAATTATATGCTAATAAGCGAACAAGAGAATTGTACTAATCGGGCTAGTATGTCACGTTATTTCTGTTTAACTGCTTTTTACATCACTATGTTCCACTTGCTCGTCAGCAACTTCTATCCCGCTGACCTCGGCGCCCTTCTCTCCTAGATTTTCAATACGTCTATCCTCTTCTTCGTAGATGGCGGGGCGCTGTAATTGCGTGGCGATTTTGTTGCGGTGGATGAAAATCCCAGGTTTCGTTTCGAAGAACCGATCGATATCTTCCAGAGATCGATTTGCTGTTTCCGGGTAGAAGAAATACGTGACCGGGATGAAGGAGAAGCAGATCACGGCCCAAATAATCCAGAAGCGCCACGAGAGGTTGGCGATTCCCGATGGTGTGATTTCGGCGACCATGTAATTCATCTGCAACTGCCGTCAGCTCAAAGTAATGTAATATTAGCGACCAGAACATACAATCCAATTTGTGGCCATAGCTAGACTTGCACCTTTTGTTCTCATCTCGAGTGCATTTATCTCGGTTGGGTAAAGCCATGGTACACCGAGCACTCCCATTCCGAAACTTGCGAAGAACACGAAGAAAAAGGTTACAGCCACAGCACCGTACTGGAACGAGTGGCTAGGATCGGACTCGGTGAGGGCAAGGACGATAGTTATGACAAGCCAGCAAGTGCAGCAGGCTGCTGCAGATGTCATCATCACTTTTCGACGCCCAAATCTCTCGATGACGAAGTAGGCGAGGATGGCGAAGATTAGATAGTCAACGGAGCCTGCAGCTGCAAGAATACGTGCTCTATTTGAAATCAGTACAAAGTTCCAAGAGGAGTAAAGAAAGATAACTGACTGCAGAGTATTGATGTTTAGAGCGTGAATAAATACATAAGTCATGTAATAACTAGTGACGTTGATGCCAGAGATCTGATTCATAGCCTGCATCCAAGCGCCAAGTATCATTCGACGAAGGACACCCGATGGTCCTTTTCCAGTGAGAAGCTGCCTCCAAGTGTAAGTGTTCAAATGCTCGCGGTCCAAGACCTCTTTGATAATGTTGAATTGGGTCTTGACAGAGGGAGACGAGGTCGTTGCACCGTGACCTTCCAAGGCTGCAAGGACCTCATACGCTTCTTCGTATTTTCCTTTGCGAATTAGAAGACGTGGCGAGTCCGGCAAGAATGGACACATCAACCAGATCAGGGCTGTAAAAACTGATCTGGTCAGTACATAGTTTAAAATAAGACTCATACGCCGAGACACTCACATATTTGGAAGGCCAGAGGGAACCTCCAAGCCACGCTACCTTTGGCAAAGGAGAAGCCAAGCGTGAGCCAATTTGAGATCGAGAATCCAGTGATACAATTTGCCATCTGAATAATCACCAGTTTGCCACGACTTCTCATCTTGCTCGTCTCCGCCTGCCAGACTCCAGCTGTTGCGGTGTTCATGCCTGTACCCATTCCAGCAACGATGCGTCCAACAATCATCTGGGCAACGCTATAACTAGCAGTCTGTATAATGGCCCCAATAGCAATGACCGTACTCCCAAGCAGAATCACACGAGGCCGGCCTAACCTATCGCCCGAGTATATGGTTGACAGTGCTCCGAAAAAGCAGCCGAGGTTGTAGACGGAAGTCATGGTCCCTTGTACGGAAGCCGTTGGGTAGCCCATGGTGTTCAAAAAGTCTTCGCCGACGAGGACATTGCCAAAGACACCCTAGCACAAGAATACTAAGAAATGCCCATCGCAGAAAGGGAATCGACTGACCTGATCATAGCCGTAGAAGACGAGGACTGTTGATGCGGCGATTGAGATCCACACAGTCAAAGCATTACCTGAACCTCCAAGATATTTGTAGCTCATAATGAGTGTCTGCTCGTGTGAGGAATTGAAAAGGATGTGATGCCGATAAGGTGTGTCACCTAGTATCTGATTATGATATAGAGACAAAACACTCGGAGTACCTTCTTCTACTAGGAAATAAAGACCCTCTTCCCCATGGGGAGGTGGGTCTATTTATCAATTCCCGAACCGCACCTCCAAGTCTTTCTGGGGAAAAGGCGGGGATCATTCCGTCGGTGCGGGGAGGGTTGGCCTTGGACTCGGATCTCTCGTATCTAATTCCCTACTGTACAGCCGGGCCGCGGCTACGTAGCGAGATAATCCCGGTCGGTGGTCGTGACAACCTATCCTATTGACTTCCTGAACGGCTGAGCGGGAAGGAGTCAGATCTACAGCTTTTTGAGGAAGGTGTAGCGGTCATCTTTATGTAGGAGATCGAGGTTGAGTAGGTGAGCCGAGTATTTACCCCATACCCCACGCAGAAGAGGTTCAAGAGGATCTGTTGAGATCTAGAGGTGACTAAACAGGCTAGTGCAAGAGAGGACAAGTTCAGAATACCGAGATGAGAAAGACTTTCTCGAAGGACGGGAGGGAAAGGAAATTAGTAGAGGTTTCCCTGAGGCGGACTTTCGGCTCGGTTTACTTTCCGAAATCACCATCTAGGACGACGCCATAAAAGAATCTATAGTTTAGATCTCATCAAACTTAACCTTAGGTTAAACCTTGATTCCTGGCCTCAAAATGACATGTAATTTGTGTTGACAGAAACATCTAACTGCTCTGCATTATGCAAACTTTTTATGTCTGGGGCGTCCCAACTTGCATGGAATCCTTCCTTATGTCCATTTCGGTCGAAAGGATATTCCATCTCTTTCCGTCTGGATTCTCTTTATGTAACAATATGTTGGACAATATGTTAGACAATATATTGGACGCAACCCATGCTAATAAACTTGACAACATCCTCAAAATCTATATTTATCATCTACTTCAAAACCCTAAAGCCCGTTGCTTATTTAGGGTTTTAGCAATCCTCAGTTCTAGCGAAGATCGAGATCTGGGAAGACAAAATTTTGTCATCTTCCACCCCTCATAGGGCTTCCTGTGGCTACTACCTGAGTACTGCACTTTCAAAAATATTTTCGCACCTTGAAAGCTAGGATGTATCTACGGTTATGCGCCGAAGAATCACGGGAGGCTACAGATTCTGCATCTTGGCATCTGGACCAGCTGGCAAACGACAGGAGTCACAGGCTTTACTGCCTGCGAAATGCTAGTGTGTATAAGTGACGCTCAACTGACCAATGTTTTCTCAACTAGTTGAATCACCGCGCTACAATCTTTCTATCTAGCACTCATTTTACAGATTCAGAGGAGATGGCCACGAAATATCAAGTCTTCAGGTTTCCGTCCGCCCTTCCCCCAGAACTCAATCGCAGCTTCATAGCAATATTTTCTTTTGAATTCTAGCAGTGCATCTTCCCGTCAACCAATAGCAATCCATTATCTAGATCAAGGTCAGTCCGTTTGCCATGCTGTAATGGCATACATTAAAGGCCTATCTTGATCCCCCAGGCTTTCCAGTGCACTCCTTTCAACTTTCTCTTCATCAACATACACAGAGCGGTGGAAGAACATTAAATAATGACAACACAGTCCTCTTGCCGGCTTCCTTGTGCCAACTCTAAAGGTGTTCAAGAATCCGAGAATACCCCCTGCGAGAAGATAGCTACACATGCCTGTTCAGGCTGTTTCTTAGTTTCAGTGAGAAGGTCCCCTCCTCTCGGTCTTCTGTCACGATAGTTGATGCGAGCCTACTCACATGAAAATATTAATAGTACTGTGGCCAAAAGTGCCAGCGCGTGCACTGGCTCATCCACAAACTTGATTGTAGATCTCCCTTGATAAAATCAAATTGGAAGCCGGCTTGGGAGCTGGAGAGTCGAAACCCCTGTTTTCTATCCGGCTCGGATACAGAATTCAATGACCAGCCGTTCGTAGCTCATGGACATCGAAAATACTTGTGGGGTAATGTCCCAGCCTTAGACATCCTCAACCTCCAACAAAACGAGGGCATTGATACAGACAGAGACCTGAGGTTGCTCTTTGCAGGTAAATACAGCTCTCCGCAGCAGGGGCGTCTCTACGACTGATTTCTTGTAGCTTCTGGAGACTTTCGAAATGTCATCAAGACTGTGACGAGCTTGCCAGCATCCTACCCGGGAAACTGTGAGATTACCATCAACGACAAAGATGCTGACATTGTAGCCCGCAATCTGATCCTTCTCCTCGTTGCACTTCAGTTCGACTCCGCAGAAGCTGTGCCGATGATGATTCATCTGTGGTACTCTGTTTTGATCCCCACTGATATGTTCCGCCGGCTTCAGGAACGTATTGCGCCTGCCGTCCGAGAGGTTTGTTCAAAAATCCAACTAAAGGAAGACGACTCTTTCCACGCCAAGACTTGGACATATGAGTCTACTACCTTGCGCGTGGTACTGCAGAAGAAACAGTGGGATGATGTGTTAGAATATTTCAAAATTCCTGCTGGCCTTTCTGCAGCCTGCGCGCAGGAAATACGCAAGTCTGTCACCATCGCACCGGACAGGGTCGACTATGTTCATCGCGGTCTGCTGTCCTTGACGCCCGCATGTCGCGTTGGGTTCATGAAGTTCCGGACTGATGGGATTCTGCTACCGTTTGGAGCATCTCAGAATGATTTTGATACCCCGAACCCGTAAGTCCTTATTTCCAATATACATTGAAAGCGCTGACACCTATCAAGAACCTTCTTCCGCTCTAAGGACATCTGGCCGATGATGGACTCTGCTGATCCTACGCATAGCTATTCAATCGAAGATATCCTGAAGATGGTGCCGCTAGCTAAGAATGATATATATGGGGCTCTGTACCTTTATCTACAAGACGCTCTAGCTACGTTCTGCCAACAGTTGAAGGTTCTCAAACTCTCGTTCAGCTTCTGCGAGTTCGATGTTCTACATTTGGCAAAAGTCCTGCATAATGTTGGCTTAGCTAAGCAAGGGTATGACAGAATCGAGGCAAGTAAAACAAACTTTTGAAGCTCTCTAATTCAGACCACCTTCCGTATCTTCTAACATTTGTTCCCACCAGGTTGCGAATGTGTCTGACCGTGGATACCTTGGACCCGGACCTACATTAACGCACCTCAGCCCCTTGCTTCGTCCCAAAGCAGACAATCCGTACGCAACGATTATCACCTTATTTCTCAATGCTGTCCACGAAATGCGAACCAATGAGTTTGATAGATCCGCCATCTCAAATGCCACGAAGAGGATCATCAACTATTTTCCGCCGCCCACTCGTACGATGGCTAATATTGATGTTAGTCGCGAAATCGCCTCCACATCGTCCACAATCATTAGAATGATGAGTGTAAGTACGATGTTCTGGGATTTTGACTTCCTATTCAAGTCGTATATGGAGTGTATGGGATTCGAAAAGATTGGATGGCTATCGGGGACGGTGGTCAAGGAAGAGAATACCATTGTTGCTGCTTGGCCCATGCGGCTCAAGAAGGACCCTTCACAGGCAGAATTCGATCGTCTAGCGGCCTCGGGGCACGACGGATCCGAGAGATACGTGGAGTGGAAAGGTAAAATCCATACTGTATAGCGTTTGCGTTAAAAAATATCTGAAAAATGCTAATAGGGGAGCAGTTGGTACTGTTGATCGTAGGTAGTCCTCGACCCACTATTCATGGTTTTGGAGATAAATATTGGTGATTGTAGAGACTAAGCATAGAGTTTAGTACTCAATGAAGGCAATGAGTACGTTCCATGAAATGCCCTTGTGATTCAGACGCTATTCTACGTTCGAGTTATATTCATGCAGGCAGCAGGCTTGGATCTCAAAATGCTGAGAAGTACCTTTTCCCTTTTTCTCATCTGTAAGATCTGGTGCTTGTCAAGTTCCAACTTCCTAGTCTCGTCCAGCACAGGATTTGACTATGTTACATGTATCATATTCTAGTTGATATCACTCCTTTGGAAAAAACACTCCTTGGGTTTTTATTCAACAAGTACTTATTGCCCGATATTCCAACGGCATCACTCCTCAATACCTGATGGGTGCATTTCTCGCCCTAATCTGTTGTAACTCGCGACTTATTATGAAATGAAAATTTGATAAAAGTTTTACAGCAAAATCATTTCTCTTACCGATTGCCCTTCAAATCGTTCATTGGTAGATGCCTCTTGAGTCATTTTCTCCACACTTCCTTCGACACTGCTTTCATTTGCCCATAAAACTTCTTATCATCCTCATAGGTGCCGGATACATCATATATTCCGTTTATACATCCGGATTTGAAGAAAGATAAAATCTTGATACACTAATTAGCTAACTAAATCTAGTATAACGTGGTTTACCATGACCTCGTGATTATCAGGACCTCGTGAATTTTTCCCTTACCCCACCACTTTAAAATATAATAAAACTACTACAACATATCA
>QYAL01000026.1:0-231063 GCA_003988805.1 Ploettnerulaceae sp. D365 | reverse complement strand
CAGCGGTCCGTCGGTCCATCACGTGACTCTTGGGCCACGTGACCCCTTGCCATGGCTTCTCCGTGCGACCACTCGTCGCCGAGCCTCAGGGCCATGGCTACACGTGATCACCTCCCCTTGGTGGTGACCGTAACAAATAATCAACTGACTATTACTTCGTAATCGATATTATTCGGCTCTACGTTTATTCGTACCTTATTTAATTGCATGCCTTATATATAAGGGTAGAATTTATTTGAGCCTCAAGTCGAATTAATTTTAGCTATTGCTTTTTATATATTATAATCGACGGGAAATAAATTTATACCTGAACGAAGGCAATAATATATCTTTACTTCGATCTCTTATAATATGCAGCTAGTATATAGCTATATGCATTAGTATAGCAAGTTATTTATATAGCGATTGCACCAAAATGGGTTTTCGCGAAAATGCAAAATGGGGTCGTGCGACTTGTGTACTTAATGAGCCACCATATTATAAGTACTAAACTATTTCCAACCTAAAGGGTGCACGTACCGCGGCAGATTTTGGACAGCATTTGAGAGCTCATCGTTCAGACCATGAGAGAACCATAAAGGAACCCACGATGAGTGCTTCTCCTGGGTCTGGACGAGGTGCGTATAGCCGTGAAAGGTGGTCTGGCAACCATATCACGAAGATGAAGAGTGTGGTGGTTGTCGTAGCTGATTTAGCGTTTCAGTACAGTACAGTAACCTTGTATGTTTTGATGGATCAAACGATCGGCCGCCTTTTGCACTGCCCGCGACTAACCTAGAGTAGTTGATATACCCATAACTTTAAAAAGAGTACTCATTCCTGACCGCACTTCCTCTTCTTCCCTTCCTTTGCTTAGCTTGCCTTGCATCATGCACAGCCAACACATATCCGGCCATTGGTCATTACAAGGCAGTGGCGGAACGGAACGACTCACTTACCAAGTACATTCCTTCCACTAATCCTTTGTTCAGGAAGTTATATCCAGTGAAGTTCACAAGTTTCATTGGCATTCTCGCCTCCATCGTGCCAGATTTTCATTGTTCCAAGTTTCCCCTTTTCGCAAAACCAACATTCTTCAACACAATAGCAAGCACATCCGAGTTCATAGTTGATGGCTTTATCTACTCACTCATTGTATGTCTCTTGGAGAACAAAGACCAAGGATCGCCGCAAGTGATGAATTGGCCTGTGTCACGTGTGACACCATTCTGCATTCTTTGTTGATCGTTTGCGCCTTTCGATTGATCTTTGAGAATTGCTGCCCCTCGGATGTAGTTCATTCCATGTAGTTGGAATTCTTGCTTGTTGATCGATGTTTTCGACTCTGCCTGACAAGAAGTTTCCAGACAAAGCAGTCTAGTCAGCACGGTCGGATGTAGCTCCGCATTGGAACCATTGAAGTAAAGTATTCTAAACGTGCTTCGGATTTACCTTGGGTCATAGCACAACACTTGAAATGGCTATGCAGCGTCAAGAGAAAGGTAGAGACCCTACTCTGGCCAGCACAGAAGATATGAGCTTGTACGTAAAGCTGGTGGGTTGTGAACGCTAAGTAAAGGAGCCTCATGCTAATAAGAAAAGGGCCACTGGAAGTCTTGACTCATCTCTTTCACGAGCTCGGGATACAATCAAATGTCCAGGTTTCTTGCGAGTATTCTCACGAGGGAAAAACTCTGACCCCAGCAAGAGTGTTCCGGGCTCTCGAGCAAGTCATTAGAGATATTCCGGAGCTCGCCATCATCGGTATCAGTCAGCCCTCTGAGAAGAAAAAAGGAAATCACCGGACTTGGGAAGCTCGACTCTCGGCTATCCGCTTTACTGATTGTGTCCAATTCTTGAACAACCTTGAGGGTGACAGAGACGAAGAGCTCGCTCGAGTATTCGAAAGCAGCCACAATAGATGGTTTGATACCCATGACAAAACGAAGCCATGGTGGAGGCTCCTAGTTGTGAATGGCAAATACGCTGTCTTTGTATTCCACCATTCGATCGGCGACGGAATCTCTGGATATGCATTCCATCGCAGTTTACTTGCAGCGCTCAATGCCGACTTTGCAGGCCAAGATTCAAGTGACAGTTCCATGGAAGAAAGTGTGTTCATGATTAAGGAACCGATGCAGCCGCCGGTGCCTCTAGCCTTGGAGTCAATAGGCGAAAAGCTCTCCTGGTTTCACGTTATTTGCACCTTTCTATACTGGCAAATCCTTCGTATCTTCGTCAAGCCGATTTATTTCCTTTTTTCCGATGCCGTGGTCAACGAAACTTATCCAACATTTGCCAAACCATTTCCCGTCGAGCAAAGAACTCGCTCAAAAGTTCAAGTCACAAGAATTGACAAACAGGCAATGAAGCGACTTCTTGTTAGCTGTCGAAAACACAAGACCTCAATCACAGCTGTACTGCACACAGTCATCTCGGCCACACTGGCTGCTGATATCTATCCGAAAGCGAAAATCGGCTTCACGAGAGTTGCAGTCGATATCCGCCCGCTGATGAAAACCGATCCTGGCCTTGATGTCTTCACCAACGCCTCAGCGACATACTACCGTATACAACTCCTGGGAAAATATCGTGCCGCAATTCAGGAAGAGTCTCTTGACCAAGCAGTTGTCTGGAAGCTAGCAGCTGCTTATAAGAAGCATATGAATGACTCCATTTACAAGTCCAAAACAGTCCTGCAAGGCTTTCTCACTTGCACGCTCCTCGGAGAAGACGATGAAGAAGTGGGTGCGTTTTCTGGTCTCGGGCTTTATTTAAACAACTCATTCCTCATCTCCAACGTCGGCGTGTTCAAGCCAAGAGATGACATGATTGATGGTGGCTGGAGCATCACCGACGTAGGGTTTTCTGCGGCTGCAGTGAGAGCTGCCGTTGGCGATTATGGGATGGTTTTCTCTGCTGCAAGTGCACCGGATGGAGACTGCGTGATTGCTGCTACTTGGGAGGCGGGAGTGTTGAAGGAGAAAATTGTGAAGGATATTCTGAGCGTAGTCGCAAGGAGATTGATGTTTTTGATATGAGTAGAATTTTCTGGTTTTTGCCAGCACAGCCAAGCTTGAATTGGGATTTCTCACTATCACGTTTGCCGTCGCTGCTTGGCTTCTTAATCGTTGTCTACTTCCTCAATATACAATCCACGTCTTGTGGTGGTTTCAACTTGCAATTTGGTTGTACATCAGTGATGAGCGCCTTCTTGTGCAAGGCAATTGCAAACCCGGTTCTACAGTATAGTAAAGTGTCATTGGCCGCCCTCAGCCTCGGCCTCTACTCCGCCCTCATGCCCTTGACACTGTGCGTTTCTCATATACGCCCAATCATACTTCGCCAACACCCCAAGTCAGCTTCGGGGGCAGTTCACTTTTCCCACTCAAAGTTGGGAGAAGTCTGCATTTAAGGTGTTGGTCCGAACCTACCTCACCTACTTCACCTACTTCATGAACAAAACAAAATCCACCGTCTAGCTGTGAGACTCATTGTTCGACTACTTGATAGACCAAAATTCTTTGATTCCGACATATCAGACTATGGGTCAACAAATGGGTCCTAATGTATGGCCCGAGAGTGCAGGAGTGAATCCAAATCACCTGCAGCCTAATCACGTGTCTCCCACTGGACTTCCCGATACACGCCTCTCTCCACAAGAAGACTCACTTTGGGATCCGACTCTTGGGTTTAACCACTTTCCAAGCTTCGGCAATCCGCAGACCGACCTGCTTGGTCTCACTGGTGATGAATGGGATAACTTGTCCATCCCACCGCAGATTGACGATTACTTGGGTCCCAACAATGGCGTGGGTTTGTAGCTCCTACTCGGAATTCTACTGTCATTCATTAACCGCTGAAATTAGATCCCATCGATAGCAATGCCCTGCAAAATCTCCAAGGAGTAAATGCTTATGAGAAGACCACTTATAATGAATCTGATCAGGCCATGCTGGATCCCTTTTTCTATCCGCCCAACAATATGGTCTTTGATCCAATGTTACAATGCCCCACCGACCCTATTACACATGCTCCACCACAAGGCAACAATGTGCAGCAGCAGTCGACTATGTACAGTGTAATCCCATCCATAGACAATTTACCTCAGCCAACAGCTCCTCCAAATACAAAAGGAGCCCCCAGAAGGACAAGGGCACAGGCTACCATTGCCCGGAATCGAAATGTTCAAAAGCGTCGCCCCCTGCCGCGAGGATTAGTGTCCGCTACACAGACGAGAAACACACAAGCAGCTCCTACCCATAGTCTTGATGCTGCGTCAAGTTACCACCCTCCTCACCTAGACACAGCAAAGACTGTAACAATTACACCACAGGAAGCTCTCGCATTATTTGAGGCATCAATACAGCCTTTATCAACGCTCACTCAACTGCAGCTCGCAGACTTGATTTGCCTAGCAAAGAAGCTAGTGCTGCGAGATCAACAGCAGCGTGGTAAAGATCCACTGTTTGAAAGTAGCAGTATCGTGACCACAAGCATAGCTTCGTCAATTCAAGATTCTCTCTTAGACTCTGAAGTGGCCGACTCAGAATTTCTCACTGATCGCACATCTGTATCCACCATACCTCGATACCTCTCCGAGAACAATGCATATCCAGAAGATTTGATGTCGGTTGACCCTGTGGAGAGTAGCGCCACACACGTCCCATGCAGCCGCTGTACTGATAAGCCACTTTACTCCTGCACTTTTAAGAATTGTGGATATGGGACACATTCCTTTGCCGACTACAAGCGACATGAAGGAGGCGATAAACACTGGCCGCAGGACCGATACATGTGCTTGCAGTGTATTGATTTTACGTATCAAACTTTGAGCACCGGCGAGCCAAGCTGCCAATTCTGTCGTGTCTCATTGTCTCTACAAGGGGGCAATATCCAAGATCATTATGTGCAGTGCGAAGACGCTAGGAAGGAGATGACTACTTTCAGCAGAAAAGATCATCTCATCAACCACCTTCGGAAGAACCATAACATACATGACACGAACAACAACGTTGATTCTTGGAAATATGGTATTGATAGCAAGTGGCCAAGACAATGCGGATTCTGCGGAATAAATTTTAGAAGCTGGGACGAAAGAATGACTCATCTTCAAGAGGAGCATTTTGATAAAGGTGCCGAGATATCTACCTGGAAACTACCTTTCTTCCCCCGATCAAAAAATAGCCGACCCGCTGGACCAAATTTTCCTAAGGATGGGAATGATGACGACGAGGATGATAGCCCTCATGGTGATAACGGTGGCTCACAGTCCAAAGCATCCAGGCAGCAAAAATTCCAGAATGCGATACCGGATTCACAAGCCCGACACTACTCAGCCGGCTCTCAACAGCAGTTCCGGACAGCATCGTACACTGGGCGGAGACAGTGTGAAACCATGAATGAGGCACCTCGAAACTCTTTTCGGGGTCAGTTCATGGACCTGGGCAACGCTGGAACGCATAGTCTAGACTGTCCAGCCCTCGAGCGATACCTCAATGATGCCGAGGATCCGTTGGCTGCTCGATTGACATTCGGAAAATCTGTCATACTGAATCTGACTCAAAACACAAGCAATAAAGGCCGACGACCTCCCCCCTTGAAAGATTCTTACGCGGAGCCTCTGTATAAGATGCCTGAGCATGCGAGGAGTCTTCCAGCTAAATCAAATGCCCCACGTCCCATTACTATGAACAATTTTAGCGCTATAGCCGGCAACATTACTTCAATCCGAGCAGATGACCAGGACGATACGTACTACGAGCTGCCAGCACAGGAAGCAGTCACCACAACTGCCCAACATGGCGAACCTAGGATTGCCGAACTCGACTGTACTTCTTCTACTGTACCGCTCAAGGACGAATTTCGCTTCTATGCACTTGCTAGTTCCACTTCAACGACGCCGGCCAAGGATCTTGTGGAAAAATATCAACAAGTATCGAGTTCCGATCAAACCAGCTCTTGGAATTTGGTGAATCCCGATTGCATGAATCCCAAGTCAATCAAAAGCTCCTTTGAGACGCTAAATATGTCATCAATGCCTTCAAAGTTTGTGAGTGCTTCGGGACCGTTGGTGCCGCGTTGTGTTTCGAAGCGGCCATACTCAAACTGCCCAGAGGTGGATTTCTACTCAGATTTCTGGCCTGAAATGAGCCCTACTCATATATGTTTCGTTCATTATGTGAGCGACGTGGATCCGACAGATTCTAGGAGTTATGCCGATCTCCTGGAAGTTGGCGTTTCTGACGACGTAAGTATGTACATGGGAATCATGAACCCGAAACATTCTCTATCCAAGGTAGAACTTGATGACCATCCTCCAATGGTCAACGCAAGTATTGCTGAATTGAGCACACTGACTGAAGATCCCTGTACTCCATTGCTTTGGAGCCTAGGCTTTCTCCCTTCATCTTGCCCTCCGACAGTAAATGTCTTCAGTCCTTCAAGAAAAGCAACAAGCATGAAGTCCGTTATTGTCTCATGTACTCTTCAGCCAGATAAGAGGAGGCGCCATAGACGAGATAACACGAATGAACGTTTTGGATCGTTGAGCAAACTACACAGTCGATCTCAACGCTTTTCTTTGTCTCCGGACTCCAGGCGTCCAGGCTTTGAGAAAAGCCACAGTTCCGATCGGCGAGAGAATCGTCAGATGCGAAGCTGCAAATATTATATCATGGGCGTTGGGTACAAGGATGTCAAGAGCCGCAACAAATCAACTCATTACAAGGGCTTCATGGTCTGTGGATTTGGCCCAATCTTTGCTTCGGCAGCTGAGAAGTCGTCCAATCGCGCCGATATCTTCAGGCAACATCTGGCTTCTGTTCACGGAATCGGGAAAATATCACTCGTCTCTGATTCCAAATCTAATTCTACCGAGAAACCTGGGAGCGAATTTGGTGAGAAGCTCATAGGAGGTCTTTTCCAGCCTCGGCGAAAACAAAAGTTGACGCCGCTGTCTGATACTGGTTACATAGAGAATTTTTATACAAGTCTGTCGACCAGTAAGTAACATGTGTTACCTCAGATTAGTCGGTTTCTGACAAAATAAATATAGCTTTCCCTTGCTCTATCCGTCAATCCGAGAAAAAGAAATTGGAGAGCTGGAGAGACTTTACAACTTTGGTACCCCAGATGCAGCATCCACACAGAGCCCAACAGAGTAATTTGCCGAAAAGGATTGACGTTCGAAAAGAAACCTATGGCTCTAAGAGACCGGGGTCCTACCTGCAAGGGAGCCGAACGAGCGTTCCTCACACACAGCATATCATTCGAATGGCGCTAGACAAGCAGCAAAAGGCGGTGCAATTGTACCAGGCTTACCTCGCAGCAAGAGAGCCATATCCAATGTCATTTCAGTCTTCTGTTTCAGGAACAATAGTCCGCAATGGAAAGAAGGTTCGTAGAGGAACACGGAGGAAACTTTGCCCGCAGTAGTATAATTGCTTCGATGCCCGGTGCTTGTGGGTAGTGTAGAGCTAAAAAAATTCCCTGTGAGAATCTTTAGTAAAATATTGGTCAAGTCAATGCGAGAACTTCAGGAGAGCTTTTCTTGGGCGGTTTGGTTTGGATAAATTTCATGTATATGTGCCCATCTGTGGCGAGAATATACACGCAATTCATGCTATCTGTAATCACCATTCGCCAATTTTTCGTTATTTGATTTGGCTAGAATGCGATTCGGATTTCTGATCACTGGCATGTTAATGACGCGGAGTTTGAGTAATGTGGTCTTTCCCGAATTTCTTCCTATTTCGGCGTACATATTCTATCAGGGATTAAAAAGTGGAATCCATTTTTATTCAAACTTACATCAATAGTCACATTGTATTATCGAAATGCTCATGGTTCTGACCACTCGTTTACTTAGCGAAGTTGGGAAATAATAAGCATTCTTCACAAGGATGTTTCGATGTTTTCTTTATGTCGTATATAATCTGGAGTATGCAAATACCAGAGGACAATTGTCTTTTGGTACAACACTTTAGCCTTAATGAAAACTAGACTCTAAAATTTGTCACGATAAGACAGGATCTATTATGTTCCGACGATGCTCTTGTCAACACCAATTACATCATTTTCATATGCCAGTCACTATTGAGAGCGGGGTAATTTACCCCGCCTCCTATCGATATCTACCCATCCATTGCTCCAAGTGCTGTCCAACATATTATATCCTCTTCTACCACTTCCATCAACATGTCAAGATTGCTAGACCAGATAGGTAAACAACATGAGCTACTTAATTTCAAGCCCAAAATCGCTAATGGGAGTCAGCTCAAAAGATACATCAGCATCCATCGAAGAACAACCAAGCAGCCCCACCACCAATCCCCTACTCTACCAAACCCCACATACCAACCTCCTACACACCTGCCAACCTCCCGAGCCCAGAAATTTTCGCAGCAGACAAAGGCAAGAAATGGACAATCACCAAACTGGGTCCTATCTACTCAAGCTCCATCTCACGCCTAGGATGGGACAAAGGCCGTACCTCAACCTTAGCCGGGACATCCTTCTGGAATTTTGGCGACGTGCTCTCGATTGATGGCTTACAGAATGGATTCAGCATGGGCGCCGCATTTTATGCGAGCAAGAACAATATCCTAGAAGTCGATACAAAAGACTGCAAGAATGTGAACGGCTGGATTTTCGCCAAGCCGCATGATAGCGACGAGAAGCCCTGTGGCGAAACAGTGCACTGGGGAATGGACACATCCAACATCGTCGAGGTAGAATACGGGCTCGGTATCGGGTTCGTGTGGGAGATCTGGAGGAACACCACTGGTAAGCATGTCGATCGCGGTCTGGGCATCATCAAGGTTACGCTGGGCGAAAATGCGCCTGTGGCGGAGCGGTTCGGACCGCTGGCTACGGGGCCGGATGAGCTGAATGCTGGCCTGATGACGATCATGAAGGCCGATGGGTATCTCTATACATACACGAATGCCGGTCTAACGGGTATCGTCGTGGGACGAGCGAAGTTACACGAGGTCTTCGACATATCCAAGTACGAGTTCTTGCGCTGCGAGGGGAAATGGGTACGGGGAATCCCCAAGCGCAACGATATCGGCTATGGCATTCAAATGATCGGCGCTGGTCAGAATAAGATCCATAGTAATAACCAGGGCAGTATCATGTACAACCGGTATCTGAGGAAGTACATGCTTTTCACTGGCACGTATGGCTGGTCGATGAATTTCTACGTCAGCGAGACGCCGTGGGGTCCCTGGAGTCCCGAGTATAGGTTGTTAGGGGATACGGCGGGTTATGGTATTAATGTTCATCCTGAGATGAGTGGGGATGATAGGGTTCTGTATGTTTCGAGTGGGACGATGGCGAATATTATTACGATGTGGAAGGTTGAGTTGAATTACTGAAGTGTTGGAAAGTGTGGAATAGCGACTTTGGATTTAATGTATGTTTGAGACTTGTTTTGATTAGTTTAATGATAGCTAGGAACAGATACTGTACACTTGATTCTTACACAACCTGCACTGGTTTGGCATAAATAATACTTGTTGGCTATTTTCATTGTTTTGACTTCTCCTATTGCCCCTGAATCAAGCGATCGGTATCGCCTGGATCTTGATCTAGTGAGACCGGGTACTGTTCGTGAGTGACTTGATAAATATCCCTAGAGTATTATCATTTCAATTACACCCATATACACATATGTCAAGTTTTTCCATCATGAATCGTTGAGCAGATAAATTGCTTCTAAGTGAAGCCTAACTATTCCACCAAGTTTCTAACTATGGTAGCAGATCAAAATCATGATCATGCTGGCCCTGGAGATAGTCGTATCCATTTGGTACCCATTCAACACACGGCACCAGATTTCCCCACTCAATCTTCCCTTTTAAACTCTCCGGCAACAGAACTTTCTGCTCCGTCCTATACCACTTGGGAAAATGGATCGTAACGAGCATGACCCTGACATCATCCGTCTTGTTTGGCATTCCAGCGTGCCACAGCCTCAGATCACGCAATATCAGCGAGCCTTTAGGAAGCACCGGCTGGACAGGTGGGCTTATCTTTCTCCTCCTCTCCAAGATCTCATTCGGTATCACGCTCCCGCTCTTCTCGACCTGAGCTTGCCAACTCGTATCCAGGTGGCTTCCTAACCACATTTCTGTGCTGCCGTGTTCTGGATCCACATCGATGAGATTAACATTGACACATAATCCAAATGGCATTTTCGGGAAATCGAAGTGTACATCAACATGGACCGGTTGCCGCTTCTCTGCTTTGAAGGCTGTATTCGCACTTTGGAAACGAAGGTGGGGGTTCGGGCCAAGCATGCATTCTGTAATAGCAGTCGCGAAAGGATTGGCGATTATATCGTCGAATATATATGATGGGTCTACGATGGCATCTTGCTGGATGTTGCCAGTCCCTGTGCCGAAATTGTGGTGTGTTGAGGTGCGGGCGTAGAGGTCGCGGGCTTCGGGGACCATGCGGGAATTGAGAGTATCTAAATGGTCGGTCGAGATAGCGTTATTGAGTACGAGGACGCCGTCGCGGTGGAGGGCTTCAAGTGCTTCTTGAAGGTGGTGGGAGGTGAGTTGTTTCGTAGAGAGTTCATCAGGGCTGAGGGTTATGGTGGTGAGCGCTGGAGAAGGAAGAGATTGCTCTGCCGAGCCCTTCGAGGCCGAGTTTGCTTTTGCTAGAGGGCCTGGAATTATGGCGGTAGATATGGAAGGGAGAGAGTTGCCTTTGACTCTCCGACTGGAGTGAGAAGAGCCCATATTGGATGCTGGGTCGAGATTGAAGGAAACACTACTTACCGGGACGGTACTTTACCTCATATATACACGCTTAGCGATCCTAGATTCCTCCAGTTTTACTTGATGAAGGCGATAGGTTATCGAATTGCCTTCTAGCTGTTAGCAGGAAGATGTTGTTACGGAGAATGGGCGGTCGAGGACGGCTTATCGGCGAACCTTCAAAACACCGGACTGGTCTAACCGACTTGGGCGGGTATCACATTTCGCCTATTTTTTCGACACCTCCACCTCCTTTCCCAAAGCTACTCTCGACCCCTAAAATTGTGCTATATATTTCAAATATATTGCATTCTCGGATCATGGTACCTCTTTATTGTTATTGGCTATCGCATCTTGGCTATAAAGGCATCTGGTGAGCAGAATCAGTGACTGGATCTTCACTCCTTGTCATCCGGGCTTTTCGGCGGTTAAGGAGCTCCCTAAGGACTTCGCCGGCCGTGGATGCGGAGCAAGAAATGGAAATGTCATTGGAGTGGATGCAGTCACCCGATACTGTATATCCTCTTTTCTCCTCTTTGCCTTTTCAGTAACCCGCAGTAGAGGATTGTACCGTCCGGATCTGCTATGGTATGTCTTTTTGTTCAACTTTGTAAGTTACATCGTCTAAGTGTTTTATCTGTTGTTAAGATACATCGCATCAAACCGGTCATATGTATCTAGAGAAAGGTTTAACAAGCACGAGTTAGCCTTGAGTCGTTTGTAGTGATGGAGCTTACTTGGCCCCCTCTTCACCTCGCAAAGATGGGTCTCTCCTCCGTACGTGCGCTTTTGATCACATTATTGCCCCTCGGACTATTGTATATTCACAAGTTGCAGCCTATTCCCGTCTTTCAAACCTTTCCTTATTATTGTACTAATGTATCACTTCAAGAGTGGACAAACTGGATGAAAATCACAATCTCAATCGCTACAAAGGAGAAGGGCCCAGAGAATAGGAGTGGGAGGCTGCCTAGAGGAGATGAGAGGGAGTTCTGGGTTCGAGACAATACGAGGGCGGCCGGGGAGTTTGTTTGGACTTGGCTGAAGTGAATGTTGGGATTGAGCGCGGCACCTTCATAGGTAATTGGAAGTATTGAAATAGTCACTGGCTATGATATGCCACCACAAGCCTACTGCATTGTGTACACATTTCCCTTCCCCTACGTCCCAATACCCGCATTAATACCACTGGATTAGCGCTAAAGCCAAGCGAGGCTTGAACCTGCAATTTTTCGATTTGAGTGAAGCCCATGGAATGATATCCGTCCACGTCAACCTCTCAAGCGAAGAACGGAAAAGGGGAAAGGAGAGCCTAAGCGAGGGGTCCTAAGCGGGCATTCGAATGCGGGATGGCCCGCTTGCAGCTTCAACGGCGGGCTGAGAGGGGTCTGGCTAGCCTAGCTCATCTCGTAGGGTAAGGGGGTAAGGGCACACATATCTGAACATGAATGAGGGTCTGCTCGCAGTAGACAACTTGGGAGGATAGGCGGCGACAAGGAGTCTTATGCTGTCTTACTACTTTAATAGTACCTTTATTCTTGCGATATATTAATAAGCAACTTCAGTCTGGATTGTACTTTGAGATTTTTCACAAGGTAAATTGCAATAGGAGTATGGGCCTTCGTCCTATTTGGGTAATATATATAGATACAATCCATTACTTGCAGTGAGTGATCCTTTGCTATTTATATACCCGGCTGCGATCTACTCAAGGTAAAACGGCATTTCTTCGATCACAATCTTTTCTCTCGTTTGAGAGCGCCGAAGAACAAGCTTTCATTGCCAATAACACTTTCTGTTATTGAGCCCATTAAGGATCGGCCTTTGACGGCCTCTTACTCATCAAGTGATTTCCAGGGCTTGATTTGAATGAGGAGTGCACTGTGCAGTGCTTGAAGTCCCGGGCCATGCCATATCATTTAACTGACTTTTGAATCCCGGAAAAATAACCTCGTCCCACTATTAGGAGCAGAGGACAGATACAGGGAGAGATTTCGTATTGTCGTGGGTGACAGTCCCAAATAAGTGGCACATCGAGGGCCTCGCGATCAATCTGGCTAATTATTCGATCAATTGCCATACGCTCAACAGAAGAGCTAAGTACTTCGTGAATCAATTGGGCCGAGGTTGGCGGATGTATCAATTCTGTCGTAGGTTTCCTAAGTCTAGCGCAACATCGTCTAGCAGCTCCATTAATTCGGTAGCTTCGCTCCTATCATCCATACGCTTGACACAAGACTTTAACTGTTTAACTAGACCTGATAGAGCGGGTTGGCTTGTGACATATCGCTTCGTCATTCCTCCTGCTGACTTGGCTAGAAGTGCCACAGAAAGCTGAAGCATCGCAATCTGGAATTCAAGTATCATTGATTGAGTTGTAGTAGCAGGAACTTTCATGGACGCTGTAGTGGTGATAGCAGACATCCAGTCCTCACGTAGGATCGATGTTGCCTCGTGATCAACGACAGAGAGCAGAACACGAACGATTTCCAAACCTCGACTCGCTTCTGCTAAGGAGGTATTGGCAGTAGCCTGATCGGATGTTGTCCGGAGAATCGACTGAAGATCTTCGAAGACCACTTGCCACCCATCTTGACCCAGAAACGCATCCAATCCTTCTTCCGTGACTATGACCCCTTCCAAAGCAAGCAAGATTGGGTATTGGAAGTCGATGGTTCCTTCTGAGCTCGACTTGTACAGCTCCACCAGCATATCCATAAGACCTGCGGTCTCATTTCGTAGATTTTCGTTTTCATCCTCCCGAATCCATATCGCGAGAGCTCTGATTCCAGCCAGTATTATCGGATCAGTGTTGACACTGTCTTTTGTTGACTCCCAAGTCAAGGTGAGCCTTGTGCCTTCTGATGTTGCCGCCGTACCAGTGCGAGCAGATGGATGCAGGCCGGACGCACCGGCAACAGATGCATCCCATCTATCGCGAAGGTACTCAATAGCGAGAGACATAGTTTCTGCAATGTCTTTTCTAAGTTTTAGTAAAAGATCAGGACTTATGCTGAACTCGGATTCGGCGTTACCATCCAAACTGCGAACTAAAAATCCGAGGAAACTAGAAATGATATCAAATGCGGCAGCTAGCCGTTGTGAGATTGATGGGTACTCTGCACTATTTAAATTCGCAAGCAATGACGGGAACGAAGACCGGAGGTCTATGAGTAAGAGGTTGATGAGTAAGTACGAGAATGGCTTGCTATCGGAATTTGCAGATGCATCGTCCTGGAATATTAATTCCGGGCAGCTGATTGGGTATATCTGCAGAAGCGCAGCTGAAAGATGAGTATATGCTGTTCTACCAGCAGCGGTAGGCTTGCTTGCAACAAGTCTCCGCAACAATAAAATGACTGGGCCAAGCCACATCGGGTTTTGAGGTACAGCCTGCTCTCCATCAGTATGAAACCATGTTGTTGGGCTGGCAGTTTGATAATTACCCCAGGGTCCAATTTAGGCAGCATGGTTCCCAAAACATCGATAAAAGTGACTGCATCGGTTGCTTGGAAATTAACAACCAGTGCTGGAATCACTTCATTGATACTCTTCTGAACAGTTTCGACTTCTTTGCTGATGGTAGATGCATTTGTCCAAGTATAGGCGATGATTTCCAGCACGAGTGAGTATTGGTTGGCAATTTCAACTAATGGGGACAAGTCTTCAAGAGCGAGTAGCTCTAGCGCTCCTTCAGGTCGGCTGACTATGATCAGAAGAGTCTGTAGAATGAGCTGGGTAGTCTCCGGAGAACTGTAATTGGGTCAGTTGATAGACTTGTCTGTAAGGCTTTGACAAAACTTACCTCTGAACTAAAGTTTTCACCAAAGGAGCTGTCCGTCCGGTCAGTCTTTTATCTTTTCGACATTCTTCAGGTAAAAGTATAGAGAATGTATGAAGCACAGCTACCGCCAAGTCAACCATGTCTTTTGAGTCTGCTTTGCTGATTTTCTCGCTTTGATTGGCTCGAAGCAATCGATCTAAGAACTTAGACGATAGTGCTTCCCATAAGATACGTAGCCTTTGTTGATCTTGAATAAGGTGTCCATTATCAAGGACAGCCTTCAGAAGAGTCAGACCAACGAATCTGGACGTGTCATCCTTGGCTTTAAGTAAGCCTTGCATTTTCTCAAACATTGCAGGAGCATCTTGAAGATCCCGCGGATCTTCTAAGTTATTTTTGAATTCTGGAGAAGTGTCCTCCATTTTGGGCTTGACGTTAAGCTGAGAAGACATAGAATTGAAGTGGGGAGAGAATTTGATATTACTATAATAGATTTTATGCCTTACGTGCCTGACAAAGAAGGCAGCAGTTTCTGTTGAATTGTGGATACCTTATCCGCTCCACTTCAACCTCGAGGCTGGCTGCTCAGCCTCAAGGCTTCACTTGTTGTACAGTCACATAATATAGCCGAATAAGTGGCCTCAAATGTATGAATATGGCAAGCCCATCAGCCGGCTGTTCCTCACCGGCAGAGCAAGCAGGCTCTTCTTCTTGGAGTCATCGTCCTCTGAATCCCACCGCGACCGACGATGATGACGACAGCGATGATCCCGTCGCAAGCTACTCAAGAGATCAAACGTTACTTTCTGAAGATCCTCTTGATCCAGATGAAGAAGAGATAGTGTCATTCAAGCGCAAAACCACGCAGGCTGCTGGATCGCGCCTATTATCTGCGTTTTCTGGCCGGCCTCATTCACGACAACCTACACCTTCACCAAGGATTGGAACCCCATCGCTTGGTCCGAACACAACTGGAGGAACTAGAGATGGACCAAGCAACACAGGCGCAAAGGATGTAGCAACATTGGACTGGTACGCAGAGGGGCCGGGGCGAAGAGTTGGATACGAAGACATGACCGCAATTGATTGGATCTTTGAATATACCAAGGAGCGACAACGGCTGCGAGTACTATATTCCAATGCTACTGGATTAATTGGATATGTACGGAAATATCTGGATGCTAGCCAGGTCTGGGTCATTCTGATTCTCACAGGTCTTGCAGCTGGATGCTTTGCGGCAGGTATCGACATTATTACAGATTGGTTGGCAGACCTGAAGACTGGCTACTGTTCTGCTGGGGTAGATGGGGGCCAGTTTTATTTGAACAAATATTTCTGCTGTTATGGCTACGATGAATCTGCGCAGTGTAGAGACTGGGTATCTTGGAGTCTCGCACTTCATGTCACGTCGGCTGGGGGGAAATGGTTTATAGAATACTTCTTTTTTATAATATTTTCGGTGAGCTATATGACCCCATACCAAACGAACCCTATTAATTATCATCAAGGTCGTCTTCGCCATCACAGCGAGTGTATTAGTGAAGGAATATGCATTGTACGCCAAACATAGTGGGATTCCTGAGATCAAGACTGTTTTAGGAGGATTTGTGATACGGAGGTTCATGGGAACTTGGACATTGGTCATCAAATCCCTAGGCCTTGTAAGATTTTCTTCACGCATTATTTTAACAATTATCCTAACAGCTATAGTGCCTTGCAGTCGCATCAGGTATGTGGCTTGGCAAAGAAGGCCCGCTTGTACATGTTGCGTGCTGTTGCGCCAACTTATTCATGAAGATATTTGGAAATATAAACGGCAATGAAGGTAGGTAAACACCCATCCAATAATCACCTTTCGTTTCATCTAACCTCGCCAGCTCGAAAACGTGAAGTCTTATCGGCCGCGGCTGCAGCTGGGATTTCGGTCGCATTTGGGTCTCCTATTGGTGGTGTTTTATTCAGTCTTGAAGTAGGTTGTTGAAATGAAGTATAGCCACTGAGTCTAACTTTTGAGTAGCAACTTTCGTACTATTTCCCTGATAAAACCATGTGGCAGAGCTTCGTCTGTGCCATGACAGCAGCGGTTACTCTGCAAGCATTCGACCCATTCCGAAGTGGGAAACTTGTGATGTATCAGGTCACATACAGTACAGGCTGGCATGGGTTTGAAATGGTTCCATTTACTTTGTTGGGTATATTCGGCGTAAGTGTGGCTCATTGAAGGAATTGTGGAAAGATTGCTAACACCTCTGGAAGGGAGTCTACGGGGGCTTATTCATCAAACTGAATATGAAAATGGCGCAATGGAAAAAGGCAGCAACCTGGCTACCAGGTCCAGTTACCCAGGTCCTGATTGTAGCACTCCTCACAGCTTTGATCAACTATCCGAACTTCTACATGCGAGCTCAATGCTCGGAGCTGGCGTATTCACTTTTTGCTGAATGTTCAAAGGTAGTCGATGACCAATTCGGCCTTTGTAAAACTGGATCAGCAACAGTGGGGACAATATTCCTCCTTGTTTTTGCCGCAATTCTGGGGTTCTTCCTAGCATCAATAACTTTTGGGTTGCAAATACCTGCTGGGATTATTTTGCCCTCCATGGCGGTAGGAGCACTTTTTGGGCGAGCAGTCGGAATTATCATGGAAATCTGGGTTCGTAATCATCCAGCCTTCTTTGCTTTCAGTTCTTGCGAACCCGACACGGCCTGCGTAACCCCTGGAACCTATGCGATTATAGGTGCTGCTGCTGCACTCGCTGGTGTCACTCGTATGACAGTCTCTATCGTTGTGATCATGTTCGAGCTCACAGGAGCCCTGACCTACGTTCTGCCTATAATGATTGCAGTAATGGCAAGCAAATGGGTTGGAGATGCGTTTGGAAAACGCGGCATTTACGAAAGTTGGATCCACTTCAACGAATATCCTTTCCTTGATAACAGCGAGGAGACCATTATTCCAGATATCCCTGTCAGCCAGATCATGACGCGCATAGAAGATCTCGTAGTCCTGACTGCGACGGGACATACAATCAAATCACTCTCTGATATCCTGGCAACACATCGGTATCGTGGTTTCCCGGTGATATCCGACCCAAGAGATGCGATTTTCCTTGGATATATATCCCGAGCCGAACTTGAATATAACCTACGATCATCAACTCAGCCCCCACGTTCCTTGCCTCCCGAGACAGAAGCTTTTTTCTCGCACCAGACGTTGGCAGACCCGCGCACAACTCTCGATTTACGGCCGTGGATGGACCAAACGCCACTTACCTTGCCAGCTCGATCTAATCTCCTTCTTACGGCAAACTACTTCCAGAAGCTTGGCCTTCGATACGTCTTATTCAGCGACCGGGGCGTACTACAAGGCTTGTTGACAAAGAAGGATGTGTGGTATGTGCTCAATGGAGCAGAAGAAACAAGGAGGACAATGGGAGCCGACGGCATGCCTGAAAATATGGGCCTGACCAGAGAAGGCGATGAGGGCGAAGAAAGAGGTCTGCTGGGAAGAGATGGCGACAGTGTAGATAATATGTCTATAAATTCGCGCGAGCACGTTGCTCCTATGTTATGAAATCATAGATGAAATGAAACAATCTGGCTATTATAGCCCTAGAATCTCAATTCTACTGCTGCTTCCACGCCGTCTGGCCTAACTTTGGTGAAGTAGTAATGGATGCCTACTGGCACATAGTCATTTTACAGTCACTTGACGCGAGGTAGTTCGTTCATAAATAGAATACTGGTTGGGAGTAGCATTATGAACGATCGGAACAAAAGTAGCTGTCTGCAATCTAGATATATCTATTCACATCTCCGAACGTCTCTTACTAGTGTAGTAGCGTGTTAAGTGGTGGTCGAGTCGACCCACCACCACCACTAACACCAACGATCGTGACTACCGTGGGTAGGGGACCGGATTAGCATCCACAGGAAGCGTGAGGAGATAAAATTTATTTGCCCTACATGTAATTTACTTCTCAAAGTTTCAGCCAATCGATCTATTCACTCTGACTGAGATTGAACCATTGTATTAAGCTAGAGAACACAGAATTACAGAAAGTAGATAGTTGACGTCAATTGTAATTTTGATATCTACATAAACGAGCCTCTTTATTCCAGAATCTCCATCCAGTTGTTGATAAAGTTCATAATACGTAGTCCAAATCCTGGATACTTTCAGAGTTAGTGTTTGGGAAATTGGGATAGGTTGATTAGCAATGCTAGGAGCCTAAGATTCAGGCTAATGATAATCATTGAAACCAAGTTTCACTGTAAGGAAAAAGCAGGTGTAGTGATTGATGTAGAGATATCTCAGTAATGCCATAGATAGAAGCAAAAGTTTGATGCATGTCGTGCTGCCTTGGAAATATGATGCGCTGCATGGAGCCGAGGAGAGCCAGAGTTTCAGGACATATGCTCGAGTATTTGACATTCACAAAATATTAGCTTCTCTCTGAATAGCAATAACAATTAACCTCTCATAAATTACCCTCTCACAAGTATCGTGGGACACTAGGACCTTAGACCTGTGCTGGAGGTTCTCAGGTTCTAGGCTTCTAGCCTTTCAAACTAACCAAAGACCATACCTATATCATCATAACAAGATGCAATAAACCTCTCCGCTGCTTTTAGCGCGCTGTTAGTCAATTTCGAAATGACGAAAGGGACAAATAGTTGCGATATCTCTCGAGAAATAAAAATCTTTTCCCACCACATTCATTCCATACATACCTCCCTCCTTCCTACCTGCCACTTTTCCCAAATCGATATCACTTCCTCGAGCACGAGACATCTAGTCTACTAGAACTATCATCACCCACTTCCTCCTATTCGCTTATTGTCTCTCTTTTCGAGCATCTATTTTACAGTCGATTGATTTGATTTCCTCTCAAGCCACCAAGTATTCGTGGGCTAAGACCTATTCACATCGATATCGGCTGTCTCACACATATTTATAAAAAAGGCACACACCACAAATATCCTGCCTGTAACTTCACAACACTGCCGTCTTGCTCTTGCCCGTTTCTCTTCACCATCCTTTAATTTATCTCAACATATCCTACTTCCAGGCGCGCAGACCTTCGGAAGATGTCTTACCACTACAACAACTACACCGCAACGGCGTTGGAGGCTAATGAGCGTCAAGGTTCACAGCCACCCTTCCGCGGCATTGTTACTGATCTGGAAGCTACAGAGGGACAATATATTTATGCAGTTCCAATTGCGGTGTCCCAGGCTCTACATAGCCAAGAAATCCCCAACCACCTACATGCTAGCTACTATCTGGATGAGCAACGCGGGCCTCGTGGACAAGCAATCATGCAAATTGACAATGTTTTGAATCAGGGGCCATTGTACGGCCCTCCAGGACTTGCAATTTCCGAGTCGACAGTCGCACTTCCCATCAAGTCCTCATATCCAGTACAGGAGCAAATTGAGGATCTCCATAACATCCTTCGGTATACCTTATGCAACAACGGTATCAATCCAAACAAAAGCCACGGAATCTTCGATATCCTGAAGCTTACAACGGATGAGGATGGCAATGTTGAGGAAGGCATCACGCACTTCACTGCCGAAACCGCAGCTTACCGCCCTGAAATCCAAAGGCGGCTAGCCTATTGCGAAGATCATCGTCTCGATGATGTTGCTTCTGGAGGAACGCCTGCCCCAGAGATATACTTCGAGGACCAGATGAAGTCCGAGAAGATGGCGTATATCCAGGGCAAATGGCTAAGATGGGAGGGGGATGGTGAAATGCTAAGTTCAGAAGAAAAGGGAAAGGAGGAGCAACTGCGGAGGATCCACCAGATGCGGGAACAATAGCGTTTGCAGAAGGAGACTCAGGAGAGACAAGGAATAGAATGCTCCTGGGAGCAAGTTTGATGAGCACATGAAGAGGCCGCTTAGAGGCGCAGAAGATACAAGTACTTCTGGGAGGACGAGTACGTCGAATAGTCTTCAATCTTCTCACACTAGCTGAGTGATGAGTGATGAATCTAAAGGATGAAGGTCTCATGACTGCTGAGATAGCTTTGGCGATGCGGCACGATCGATGTCCATCTAGAGAACAAGAATTCTAGTGAAGAACACTATCAAATTATCTGCAAAGGATGGTAGATATCTCAAATCAATAAGATAGTGGTAGGCCGATATGGAAGAATCCTGGAGAATTGGGTGGGCGGAATAGACTCATAGTTTCCTTTTGCATTTCTCATTAATTGTACTTTAGAACCAGGAATGGCATAACCAATTAATAATGAGAGAAGCCCTAGTACACTGTACCTTTACTTGTTGCTTGATATGTGGCTTTCGCAAACTTGAACTTACAATTCAACAGCGTCTATAGACTATCAATGAATCTCTCCACTTCCTTACATTATATTTAGAGCTTATTCTTTGATTAGCTTTCAACTACTCAATGTACATCCAAAATTGCAATATCTAGCTGAGATTATGAGGACAATGGTTGAAATCATTTTCATAATCATGGCGTTTGATAGAAGCGGAAAAGAAAATAGGTTGAAGCTTCCCAGCGATTCAATTTCTCAATTGTGTGCGTAAAACTTTTCAACCTTGTCTTTCTAGTAAGACCGAAATCAAATTGGAAAGCAGAACGCCACTTCATTTGAGCTGCACCCTGCAGAATCCGGCCGACATGACAAATCCCCTCTTCCCTCTAGCTCATCCTCATGCTTTCAAGTACGAGAAGAATAGATGATTATTTAATCTTTACCTTACTTATTCATTATTCCATGTCTAGGCGGTCAAATTGAATGGTAATAGAATAGCAGGGCCTGCAGTTGATGGAGCAGCAGACGATTGTTGAGAGTTCCCGATAAAAACCACTAAAACAGCACAGTATCTAACATACAGTGAGCAATTAACCATTTTCAAATTCGAACCAAGTCGGACTCACGCTGCAGCAGATGCAAGAAGTTCATGTCTGTTCACCTTCGTGAACTGTGCCAAAATCACAGACAAGGTGCAGGTGAATATGATCAAAACAGCTACGCTAACGAGCGTCCTTGACGACTGTGACAAGTACCAGAGTAGATACACTGGACCAATGAAGTGGATGAGTATCATTGCCAGTATGATCGACAGCTTCAAGGTGCCGAGACGATGTCGCCTGAGTAGTACAACCCCAGTTGTCTCTGGGTCTGCTTTTTTCTTCAAAGCCTTCAGAGTTCGGACAAGTGGTTAGTATATTGATAATTATACATGTGGAAGCGGTACTCATCACCTGTGAAGAGAATAAATACTATAAGCATAGATTAGCTATAGGGAAACATTCGGAGACGGAGTGCAGTAAATTTACTCTGGTGAACTGGCCATCGAATTTATCAATGACCTTTTCGATGGCCATATCAAGCCATGCGTCATCTCTCCCAGTTTTAAGTGTGAGGATATCATCTCGATGATATATATGTCTCTCAAGTTCCCGAACATGTGCATATCGATCAAAATATGCCCTGACATTGTCATAATCCCGAGCTCGGGGGTTCTTGAAGCTGGTGATATCCCGAGCTTTGATGAGGAGAGTTGCTTTGACATATTTAGTACCCTTGAGCATGAAATTCCATATCAAAAAAATAGAGCATACTGACCATACTGATTGAATGTTAGTTCGATAGTAGCCAACAAGTCTTTCTTCTTGCCACTATCCAGATCATCCCTTTCTCTTGATCTCAATATTTCCGGATCCTTTTTGAAATCCGCCCTATCCATGTTATCAAGACGGGCTTCCAGAGCTCGTAGCTCATCTTGTTTTTGAAGTAGGAGGCGAGATTGAATGTAACTGAATCTGCGATACAGCATGACATTCTCGTCGGTAGTTAAGAATGCTGCTAATCGTGGGTAACCGAAGTGACAATCATCTACTGTTTTCTTCATCAGGAACCAAGCCGCAACTAAGAACGGTTCCTATTGAAAATTATGGGGGCAAACTTGCAGCTTCTAGTAATTGTACTTCTTTTCAGAATAGTAGAGGTGTCTTCCTGTTTCGCACGAATCACCAGTTTTCGGCCGATGCTTGTCAGTACCCTCCTCCACCAAATGACGGGACTTCCTTCGGCGACACCTTCTTCGATACTATCCAATGTCTGTGTCATTTCTATCTTAGTCTCGCATTGCTCGCTCTGAATCTCGACCGATGGTTCATCTCTTGTGCCTGTATACGACGACTTAGACGTTCCCAAATCTATTGCGGTGAGCTGGTCAGGAGACTCCTTCTTAACTTCTCCTCTCTCCATGAGGTCATCGTCATTGACATTGTCGCTGATATTCATCATTTTGTGACTTATGTAAGAGATAAGTATCGTAATTTGAAAAAAGAATGGGACATCTTCTTTAACATCATTTTGTTGGGTGGCTTAGACAGCAGCAAAAGTTCCACAGCATCAGAACGGCCGCCTCATCAGGGCGAGAAGACTGTAGCACGAAACACGACATATCTATAGAAAACTCAGTGATTTTAGTGATCTCATGGTATGGGAGCCTGCATCTTTAACAACATTACTAACACGCAGTGGTACTCGAGGGGCTTTTACCACCGGCCAACCGGGCCAAGCTTACCGCCTACATAGAAGTATCACAGACGGATGTTGATTTTAATCGATTTCTCGATGTTGGTACAGATTTTTGAAAGTACTCAATATATATCACCTAGACAGAAAGCAAGATAATACCTATGCTATCATTACAGCTCAAACACAATAATTCAAAATCCACGATTGGCATTTCATAATCTCGACAATAAATATAAAATTGAGCATGTCACAAAACTCCCAAAACACTTTGGAGATCTATCTCGAATCCTTGTTTTATAGAAAGACAGGTAGAGTAGACATGATCAAGACATTTCTGTAACAGCACTAGGCATCTATGCCAACTAAACATTATTTCGGGAGCAAATTCATATCATTTGCGGACCATTAAGGTATATCTATCGTAACATATACTTGGTTATTCGAATGTTTATATTAGAGGCTATAAATTATATAGAACTGAATTGTGTTTCATTTTTGACGCGAAGATCAACGCCCGAGGGCTGAACAGTTGAGAACAGGTTTTATGTCTAGATGTAGCTTTAAATACACGCAAATTCTTCATTTCAAAAGCAGCTTCTCTCTTAATCCCCAGGTCTATATAAGATGCATACGCTTGTCAGCGTTTAAGTATGGAATTTCAATGGTTTTAGTTTTAATCATGTTGTCAGTTGGATCGTAGACCTTATAGGCAACACGGTACACCTTCCGCTTATCGCACTTTTCCACAATGATTCCATCAGCATTCTCTTCTTTTAAGTGAACTTTAGCAAGGATGTGAAAGTTGTCCCCACCGACCTACCCAATCCTTAGTTTGAATAACAGTTGTTGAAGCAGGGGTCTTCTTACTGGTTGCTGTGCATAGTTTGATGATTCTCCCCCTATGACCGAGCCGACTCTGACGTTTCGAGCAGAGTCTAGACATGATTAATGGGCAGCCTGTGTGTGAAGCCAGGGCGCTGTTCTCTTACTGTCTTCTGTTCTTTTTTCCTTTGCACCCTTTGTAACTGTCTTGGTCATGGTAGCCTTTGCTGATGCTGGAGAATAATCAATGGAATTTCGGGCATAAAATAAGAATAGGAGTTTTATACTATCACTTTTGTCTGCTTTCATCTTGCCTGAGAAATGTTCCGTGGAGGACTAGTATTGAATTACTGAGACCTGTAGAAACTTGCTGAAATATGTAAACAGCCAAGCAGATATAGTCGTTGTGCCTGGTATTTGGGAAGCAACTGGTTTCGAGATTACAATGAGGTCTAGTTCTCGTGGGCAGCTCTTGGAGTCTTGGTATGGTAGTAGTATGGTTATAGCTGAGGTGGTCTGAGAGGGATAGACTGATGGAGTGGGATTCTGTCAGAAGGATACCGGTACTAATATATAATACAAGATGCATCAGACCAACAATAACTGACGATGAGAGTTGACATCGATGTTCGATGACTTTCTCATAACAGCTCATCAAGTGAACAATGCCCACGATGTACTTGAAGTTTCTACTCTATGCCGGCTACGACTACAAAAATACTGTAAGTGATTGAGATCTAAGACTCTGAGTTCTTTCATAGGTAACAAACAGTACAGTATATTACGAGTAGACGTGGATATTAGTACTTCTTTTCAATAGTATGTGGAAAAAGAGGGGCTGGTCGTGTGCTAGACTTGCAGCAAATTCAGGAACTCTTGAGGCTTCTGCTATCTAATTAATTTACTAATCTACTTTATCCTGAATGATGCTTAGTTTGTTTTATTATATCTTTGTCTGGATGCTGCTTTCATACACCTTGTTGAGCTCGCTTAGAGTTCGCCTAAAGTGCCAGCTCAGTTGGGTTAGTATATGGCCTCTCAGCAGTCACATTATTTGTTTTTATCCTCGCCATCACATCAAACACAAACTTCTCACCTTGCTCTATACATCTTGGTAGCCTATAATCCAAATAATCTCCGGTGTGTGTACTGGATTAGTAGATATTTGATAAAGCAAGCAAGGACTCGAGACTCATGCTTCTCACGCCCGTAGTCATGCGAGTCTACAGAGAGTCTACTTCCTACCATCGTGAGTGCGAGAGATGTCAATATACACGCGGTTAGTTTAAGAAGATAAACAGATCAAGTAGATGAGTCGATGAAAGCGGTCACAGCAGCCAGGATATCCCCGTGGTATTGATTCTGCTTGCTTCTAGTCTCTGCATGACACCATTATTCACGATCAGAAAAGATTGTGGATTTGAAACAAGGTGTTTTGTTATAGCAGAATATCAGTCGTATATACCTGAACGTGAACCCATGGGCTTCAAAAATGTGCGGAGCGGTACAATAATGGAAGGGGTTAGCCACGTAGAATATGATCATTGTCATATGCGTGCATATAGAAGCCCTAGAACTGGTAATATTTGAAAGATAAAATATGATTTATATTCGTCTCTATTTACTAAAGATTATTACCGTCATTCTTATGTTTCCATACTGGAAAAGTTTGAAGGTGCAAAATATGCGATACAAACTCATCCTCGCTTAGTTGGATTACCCCTGAGCGACGCGAGGGTCTCAACACCACTAGAATACCCAGGTACATAGGGCCACACTGCCTTTGCAACTTATCTCAATCTTTTGTCACCAACTTAGTTTGATAAGTTGATAACATTTATTCCTCAATCTCCCCAAATACTATTGGATACCCGATAAGCAATATTTACGTCTACGTGTCCGAAAGCACCAAAGTTCACACATAGAAGAACGTTCTGTAAAAAATTGTCTTGTGCAGGATATCCCGTAAAATCAACTATCACTCATCTCAAGACTCTAGAGTAAGATTATTGATTCTCGAACCACGTGTCCTCAGCCTCTGACATATCATATGAACCGTTGATCATGAGTATTGAGCTGAGTATTGTGCTGTGTGGTAACGATCGTAGGTGATACTGGATTGAACCCTACATTGAACACGGAGTGATTACAATGAAGATTTTGGCTTAATCTGGATATTCTGCTACAGAGAAATGACAGTCATAGGATGAACAGACAGCGTGCCGATGTTTTTATACATTTGAAATTTTTCAGAGAAGGGACGAAAGTTACGAAATCAGCTACAGCACACTAGGGGAAAATGATTAGATGAATAATACCAAGAGCAAAACAAACCCAAGTTGCGTGTACGGTATATGATTGAGACGGAGGCATTTTAACATTATGGGAGCACTTTTAAAGAATTCACCTGTCGTGGCCAGGCCAGCAAAAAAAGCTAGAGTAAATTATAGGCACATACCCAATTGGTTGAATTCGGTACGTGTTTTGTTACCAACGCCTGTACATTCCAACCCCTGTTTTCCATAGCCATAGGGTCAGCAAACTCAAAATAGTTCGCCAATTTTGATTCCTCTCCCGCCTCCACCTCCCCGAATATCTTGTCTTCTATTTACCAGACGCAGTTCTCTAAAAGGCGAACACTTGGTCTACCAGTTTAGACACCGGCTTCGCCTTATCGAAGCCTAAATCGACAGCATTCTTCTTCATGGCGGCGATCATTGGAGGTGGGCCACATAGGAGTAACTTGACATCCTGTGCTGCCTTGGGTAACCATTTCTGTAGCTTGTCAGTTTGAATCCGGCATGAAACTATTGTCACATCATGGAAGAGGGAGTTCCAGCAAGTTTGCCTCGGAAGCCACATACCGTCATCATCTCAGGAGTAACAAATCCGACACCACCATCCCACTTCTCAGGAGGATTATTCAAAACATAGTGAACATTAAAATCCTTGTCCTCGGCAGCCAACTGATCCAGATCCTCCTTCAATAGAATATCTTCCTGGTTCACATTGGCGAAGATCAGATCAATCTTCGTTACATCACCAGTAGGACGCCCTCGGATCACAGCGCGGATGATCTGTAGCATGGGTGTGATCCCCGTTCCTCCTGCAATCATTCCAAAGTGGCGGACCATGTTGGGCGTGTAGACCATAGCGCCTTTTGGGCCTCTTACTTTGATGGTTTGTCCGACAATAAGAGAGGCCATATGTTTGGATATATTACCGGTGGGATAGGACTTGATTAGGAGGTCGAAAAATCCAGGTTGGTGGTCGCCCGAAACCGGGGTATAGGATCGAACGATTTCTTTCGAGGCGCCATCTGGCTGTTTGAGGGTGGCTGCGATGGAGATGTGCTGACCGATGGGGAGGCCAAGGATCGAATTCTCGGTAGGGAGCTTGAATCGGTATCTAATTGTACCATTAACAGATGTCTTTATTGTTTGTTGAGGTAGAGGTGGGGTAGGTAGACTGACATGGCGACATTGTGCGAGATAATAGTCTTTTCTGTCAACTCAAAATCTTGGAACTCCGTAGGCTTAAGAACGGGTTTGGATTCTGTGGGAATTATCAGAATCGATATTACAGTTAAGCTGGCAGTCCACGAGGAGAATGCGCAAACATACTGCTGCTCCACAATTTATAACCTGCAAGCAGTGCGGCGAGGAGAACAGCATAGGGCGTCCATGCTGACTTCACAAGCAAGGTCCCAAATATGAGTAATCCGGAGGGAATAAAGATCCCATTGACATTTTGCTTCGAGAGAAGTTCGGCCATGTTGACTTTTGGTGGGATATTTGTTGGGGGCTTTTGGTCGGGCTTCGGTCGGAGAGTCGGTGAGGTTTCGAGAAGAACTCGAAGCTGAGACCAGACCTTATTTTATGGTAATCAGTCTGCCTCTTTGCTGGGAGATCTTCCGATTACCAATGAGTGGTGGATGTCGCGAACCTGGGGGTTTGTCGAAAAGCGGTGGTCCGGCAAATTGAGAAGGCTGTCAGAAAGTTTCCCTAAGAAGCTCGGCTATCCGGAATTGCTATGCTGACTGGTTCCGGGCACTTTATATCAGGCCAGGGGAGATCGCGAGGCTACTGTAGGACTAGAAGGTTGGAGAAAAAGGTTTCAACTTGTGGGGAGTTACTGTGAGGCTTTTCAAGACCAAAATCCGTGAAGTCGTGTGAAGTAGAAAGAAGATCGAGCCAAGTAGTACTCGCCTCCGCGTATCGCTATGAGTGAATGAAATGCAGTACATAGTATAGTCCTGTCTATATAACTCAACAGCTATAACCTCAATTGTAATTGAGTTCTAAGAAGACATTGGCTGATTTTGCCGTTTCTTCCTTTAGTCCTGGAATTAGGAATTGAACAGTATCGCCATCCTGCGCGGTGTCTACCTCCCAAATCCAGCCAGTCTTTCCGGCAGCAGGGATCTTCGATTAGATTAGATCTGATCTACATACAGTACTGTAAATGCCGAACGACATCCGTTGACAATAGCATGGCTGTATGACAACCATCAAGCAAAATGAGCGGCAACGAGACGATTGCCAAGAATGAGAATATCGGAGATGATGAACCTCCGTTTCCTTTGACAGAGGTAGATAAGTGGGTGTTGTCGCAGACGGACGAGGAGTTTCATCTGCATGATTGGGAGGAGTTGAAGGAGATAATCGGTGGGGGTATTTCGTTCTTGTTTTGTTTTTTTTACTTGATACTGTGGACTTTCTTTGACACACAGATTTCTCGTCGATTCTTACTCTACTCTCTTTTTTGCTGGCGATGCAGCAAAGTTCTGCAAATAGTCCCGAGAACATTCATTTGAGGAAGAGAAATCTGGCTTTGCATCATTTCTTTTCTTATCCTTTGTACTTTCACTAATGTCTGGCTAGCAAATAACAAACTCGAGACTCTCAAACGCAAGCCCTCAGATCTCCGCCGCTACATGTCCTGGACTCATGCCACCAAAGCCCAATATGGGAGTATGACCAACTACCTCCTCCAACATCGTCTCCCCTGGGGCTCACCACCCTTCGCCTACGATTCCCATGTTCCTTTTCGTTCCTCCTCAGATTTCAAGATTCTGGTCAATGACTGGCCATACGGGCTTACAGATGATATCACACATATCGTTGTGTGGAGCAAGACGCCGATTCCAGTTGATGAGCGGACTGGAGATGTGACAAAGGAGAGTAGGACGACTATCGAGGAGTTTGTAAAAATAACTTTTGTAGAGAGGTTAGGGCGTGAGGAAGGAAGGGTCATTTGGTTTAAGAATTGGGTGCAGTTGCAGAGTGTAAGGGCATTGGAGCATGTGCATGTTTTGGTAAAGGATGCGAGTAAGGAGGACATGGAGTTTTGGACCGGAAAGAACATAGACGGGTAGATAAAATGGAACGGGCTGGGTTCCCAGGTCTGATAGGGAAGTGCTAGACAAACCATAACATAGATATAAAATAAATATACCATTTCTCTCTGACAATAAGACTTGACTAGAAATCCTGGTCTAAGCTGCCCTTCTCTGCTTCCTGTTTCCTGCTGCCGCAACCTGTTCATTCGGAATCTGTCCTTGCTGCGCACCACCCATCATACCCTTCGCCATGCCCAGTAGCCCATACCCTTTATACAGACCATAAGCCGGTACCGCACTCCAGACAATCCATCCCCAGTTCCCAAACGTAATGACCGCAATCAAGCACACCCAAGTAACCCAAATGATATCAAACATATACTCAGTCAGTCCAGGCGCAGCCAGATCTTCACCGGCGCTCTTCAATGTTTTGGTGGCAGCATCGTATTTGGGGCGGCCGGTAGTCTCGAGGATATATTCGGCAACGAGGGAGGGTATTGAGAGGACGGCCCATGTGAGCAGAGAGCGCCGTTTAACGATCAAGTTGAATAGTATGAAGATGCCATTTAGAATGGCGGTGCCGGAGTGGATGTTGTTCAGGGTGGTAATGTTGGATTTCGCTCGGTCTTTCTTTGCTTTTTGTGCCATTGCATCAGGTGGTACTGGGAGTGAGGTTCGAGGACAGTTGCTGGTCTTGGTGTGGAAGTGGAATAGGTGGTCGTGTGCGCGCCGTATAAATGGGATGAGAGGAGAGTGCCTGCAATCTGGCTAGAAAGCTAGGATGGAAAGAGTTTTTTCAATGACTACTGCCCGGGACGATAAACCGAAATCGAGTAAGAATTGATAGTAGAATAGTATCACGAGAGGAGTCTCTGTATGAGATTGGGACAATTGACGAGGCTGAAGAGTGCGGCCCGCCTACACAATTACATAAGCATCCCTTGCGCGATTGTTGCTACGCCAAAGTCAAGCTCGTAACTCCGCAACCAATGATGAGTGCTATTACCTGGCCTGGCCTGTCCTGGTTCCAACAGTTAACCATAACATCGCCAAAGCACGGCGCATCCGCATCCATATGAACGGGGTTCGTTGTTGATATAGCCAACCTCTCTGTTATCACACTCCCATCATCCCTCCCCACTCCCCTTGACGACATTCACGTCGTCTGAGATTGCCGTTAGATTTTTCTGCCGTCTAAATTGCGCCTTTCACTTCGAATTCTCGATTTCGTTACCGCTCCATATTCACTACTAATAGCTTTGTTATTCTCAGCCACGCCCCGCCACGCCCCGGACACGACCTGATATCCTCACCTTCCGCGCCAAACAAAACAACAAGCCAGCTACATATATAATTGTAATGTCTGCCGAGGATCAATAGCGACTGTTCGCTGATCCGCCACAACCGAAACCATAAGCAAACCTTGAGCCGCCAGGAAGGAGGGACGAGAAGGACGCTGGGAGCGCTTGGGCAGAGAATCACCGCACCTCGAGGTCACAACGCAACCACCGACTCAACAGCGTTGTCGACTACATGGCTAGACCATCATAATTCGCTCCATACACGAATCAGTTTCTGTCCTTCGCAGATTGCCATTATGGCACCATCAACTACCTGCGTCGCGAACCAATTACGGCAGCTCATTTATTACCACATCGATAACAACCTCCTCAAGAACGCGCTCTTCTACGCTGAACGACTCGCTGCCTACGATCACAGAGCCCCAGAATCAGCATATCTTGTCTCTCTCTGTCATTACCGACTTGGAGATAATGCCTCAGCCTATGAATGCTCGAAACCGGCGGGGCTAAGAGGGGCGCATCTCGGTTGTGCTTATGTCTTTGCACAAGCAAGCTTGGCTTTAGAGAGATTCAAGGACGGGATAACTGCATTGGAGAAAAGCCGGGCGCTATGGGGAGGGAAAAATCATTTTGGAAGACACACAGCATCTTCGAGGCAACTGACGCCCGACGCAGCAGCGGTTCTCTGTCTATTAGGGAAGCTATATCATGGGTATGATAACAAGCACAAGGCAATCACTTGCTTTGAGGATTCTCTAAAGCTCAATCCATTCATGTGGGATGCTTTTACGAGCCTCTGCGATATGGGTACGCAAATAAACGTCCCAAACATCTTCAAGCTGAATACAGAAATGGAGGGAGCGCTCAAGAGTAACTATCAAGAGCATTTTGATTCACATCCTCCGTCTAAGGAGAGCTCTCTCCACAAAGCCGACCATGATCGAAGTCGACCAGGAGCTCGCCCTGCATCGGTTGTCAGTGATGTATCAGACCCATTCAATAATATCCCAACAAGGGGGTTTGCTGGAGGACTTTTTGGAACACTTGGTATCTCGCAGAAGCTGAATGAGAGCAACCCAAGTTTGACTAACCTTCCAGCTGCAGGAGGCGGGGGAATAGGCCCGGAAGCTATGGAGACGCCAACCGGGCCAAGTGCTTCAATTGATGTAACGGCATTACAAATTCGACGAGGCCTTGGATCAGGCGATGTACCGCCGGCTCCAGCGCGGAAAACTAGAATATTGCCAGGACTTGGGATGGATTTTAGCATGGATGCACCCAAGATGAGCCGTGCAGTCTCCACGAAGCGAGTACAAAAACAGCCTCCACCAGAACCTATCGAGGACTCAGCGGCTACTCAAGCTTTGCGGAGTAACAACTTGGCTCTAGCTACTGGAGAGCGTAAAAGAACAGTATCTGGGCAGGTTGTTCCTAGACAGGGTTCCGAGGATCCAGGGGCACCACAACGAAGGAGTGTTAGGCTGTTCAATCAAATCAGACCAACGAGCACAAAGTCTTCCAGCAATGTTCCTACTATTGGTCCAGCTCCAGGGAGGGAGCTGAAGAAGGCGAAACCCCCAATCTCTAGAATAATGCGACCAAACTCTGGTACGTCAACTGTTGGTCGTCAAGTTAGCGGGAATCGGAAGCCCGTCGAGGACACAATGGATGTTGACCAGAAAGAATTGAATCAACGCTCATGGATCGGTACCGTGACCAACAACCCAACACAAAGGTCGTCGGAATCAGATTCATTACGTCAAGAGGAAGCCCTTCGATTTTTACTAGAGCTCTTCAAGAAGTTTGGTAATGGATACTTCGCACTATCTAGATTCCAATGTGCGGAGGCATTTCAAATATATAACTCACTGCCTCGGACGCAACAAGAAACCCCATGGGTCTTAGCCCAGATGGGACGTGTTTTCTACGAGCAGGCAGCTTATGCAGAAGCAGAGAGATACTTTAAGCGGATTCGCCAAATAGCCCCTTCCAGATTCGAGGATATGGAAATTTATTCTACCATTTTGTGGCACTTGAAGCGTGAAACTGATCTCGCTTTTCTCGCACATGAGTTGATTGATGCAACATGGCAATCTCCTGAAGCTTGGTGCGCGCTTGGAAATTCATGGTCACTTGCTAGAGATCATGAGTCTGCGCTTCGCTGCTTCAGACGCGCGACTCAGTTGAACCCGAAATTTGCATACGCTTTCACACTTCAAGGCCATGAACATGTTGCCAATGAGGAGTATGATAAGGCATTAGTATCTTATCGATCTGGAATGGCAGCTGATAAGCGGCATTACAATGCATGGTATGGAGTTGGTCGAGTCTACGAAAAGCTAGGGAGTTATGACAAAGCTATCGCCCATTTCAAGTCTGCGTCGTCTATAAATCCCACCAATGCTGTCCTGATCTGCTGCATCGGAACTGTCCTCGAGAAACAGAAGCAACCGCGACAAGCCCTCGCCTACTTCAGTAAAGCTACTGATTTGGCTCCTCGATCAGCCCTGACGAGATTTAAAAAAGCCCGAACGCTGATGGCGATCAATGATTTACATTCGGCATTGGATGAGTTGACAATTCTGAAGAATATCGCTCCAGATGAGGCAATGGTTCACTTCCTCCTTGGACAGCTATACAAAAAGCTCAAGGAGAGAGGTCAGGCTGTTCATCACTTCACTGTTGCTTTAAACTTAGATCCAAAGGTACGGCCATAACCTCAACTGTCTACTACTGAACCCAGCTAACATAATACTTTAGGCCAGTCAGCAAATCAAGGAAGCGATTGAACTTCTAGAGGAAGAGGATGAAGAAGAGACAAGCATGATGGGGTGATTTTTTATCGGTGGCTGCCATATTGTTCATGCGAATTTGGCCGAGCAGACCGCAAACCTGGGCATCGGAAATCATTATTACATGCCATATTCATAACGGAAGATGAAAAGAAACCATCGGCAACCACAAAAGTCGTTCTCTTCCCATACCCGAATATAATTACAGCTAGCAAGTTCGATACCAGCATAATGATACGAAACGATACGATACTGCCGCTTTTTCCAGTGGCGGAGGAACGAAACGGCAGAAAGCATATGCATACAATCGGCGTTTAGGGCATGGTCGAATTTGATGGGGTGGATGGAGTGCGTTGGTTTGTTCGCCTGCTTGAGCGTCTTGGCGTCATATTTGTACATAGGTGTGCGAGCTGATAGGCTTCGTTGGGAACAGGTTTGTTCACTTGGTTGCCTGGATTATGGATGCATACAGAAGAGGCACTGTGACCTAGCCTAACTGGAGCACATCTTTTGATATCGCCGTAGGCTTCGTACTGGGGAAGATAACGCGGTTGGCCTGAACTTGAAGGGTGGCGAGAGAGGAAAACGATGATTATGCTCATCCGTAATGAAATCATCTTCACATCAATATTCTCCCCTTTCTTCCTTGCCTTGCTGTGCATGATTTTAGGGTTCCAGGGCTGCCAGCCCAGTTTTTCTTGAACTCCTGTTACTCCTGCCAGTTCTCGATAGTGAGTCTTTGCTATTCCCGCAAGCAAACTTGATCCATGGAAGGTCATACATATCACGTTAACTGTGTGAAGGTTCCAAAATCCTACTAGTGCTGCTTAAAACACACTGCAACAGCACATTCCTCGACTTCAATGGCCTGGCTGGACCTTCAAGCACAATCAGCCCCCTGATCATAGCTTTCATCGAACTTCGTCTGGATTGCTTGTGCCTGCTTCTCCAGGAATATTTATATGCGGTCCGATGAACTCCAGCGGATAGGTAGACTCAGGCTACGGGTGACCTGGCTCTCAAGCAGATGGGTGAGGAATCCTTCTTACTTCTTAGATAGGGTTCGGCCAAGGTTGAGATTCGGTTTTGTTCTTGAATATAGTAATGCTACTACAAAGCTTCTCCAATTGCCAAAAAAAAGGTGGATAGATCGCTCAAGAATCGAGAGCTCTACGAGATGGTGCAGAGATAAAAAATGAGTGCTACGCTTACAATAATTTGATCTATCGTTACAACTTCGTTCATGTTAAGTATGTCTGGAACGAAGTTTCTTTTTATTCAATATCAATACAGAAAGAAGGACGACTATATGTTGTGGTATTGGGGCTTGAAATCCATTCCAATTGCCGTGTTGAGTACCGGACAAAATTTCCTTGATTTTAGAACCCAGCTATATACACATGTCCATCCATATCCTGCTTGCTGCACCCTTGTCTCTTAGCCGCACTTCCAGGGCTTCCCGGGTGAAAGATTTCTCAGCTATGCTATAGATTTCACTGGAGCTATCAGGGGCAATGAGATCGACTGACGGTTGTCTTGGGAAAGTTCGTTGTCGGAGTGGAAAATAGAGGAAGGGGAAGACTCAAGCCTTCGCAGTTTAACGAGGCCGATTTCTGGCCAAAGAGTTGCGAGGATGTTCCGGGTCGAGACTTTGGACTGCTTTGCCACTACCTAGATTCTAGCAGTGCTGTTGATGACGCAGAGGAACACCAGTTGGCGGTGATGGCGGAGTCTCGATCGGAGGCAGCTCAAAATCCTGTTTGCATGATCGCGAATAGGCCGTTGATGGAGGTCGCTAGTAACTACGTGCTCAAAACTCGAAATCTTTTGGGGGAGCTATCTCAGGCAAAGAATTTGTATTGCAGGCTGGCCAAATATGTTCTAGCAGATGTCAGAGACTCAGAATGAAGACTGTGCACCCTACTCAAGAAATACAAACTCACTACTTTAATTTATCAACGTGTTGGAAGATAGCATGTGCAGCCTGGGTAGGCGATAAACTTGTGGTATCCAGCTCCAGTTCATTGGCATCACTGAAGTGGAATATATCCTCTCCCTCTCGAATACTGCGCACTATAGCAACGTCTGAGAGCTTAGTATTTGCAGATCCCCCCCTTCCCTCCGCCTTAGTTCTTCTCAAGTTCTCTTCTATCTCGCAATTCAAGATGATCGATATGAATAGTGACCCTCGAGTGATAGCTGCATTCCGATAGTCTCGCGCAGATGAGGTACCTAACGGGTCAGATGATTGCTGGTCCGTGAATATCCAGGTAATGTCTCTCGTTGAAGTGCTTGTAGCAATCGATTGCAAAACCTCTCGGCGCTGTAATTACAAGGAAGATAGTCAGGCACGACACATAGTATAATCATCAAAGCTGGACCCCCTATGTTGTCCGAAACGGGAATTTGTCAATGAATAGAAATTAAATACCAAAATTTGCCGGAGAGGCTGATACTCCGGTGCATTTCTCTCATATATGGCTGCAGCAGGGTCGATGAGAAGATGATTGTCAAATACTTTCGAATTTGGCAGCAGTTTGCTAGACTCAAAGGGTCAATTTTTGTCCTAGAGCCCGTTTTCACTTCAGGACATCTCAGTACTGACCACAGTTCTTTAGCTACGGTGAGTTTTCCAACTCCAGGATATCCGTTGATATAAATAAAGGGTGGCATGATGTTGGACTTTGACCAGAAGATGTGTGAAAAGAGTTGAGTTGGAAAAGGGCAACTGAAAATCATGAAGAGCTTACAGGAAAGGTGGGGCTACACTACGTACTGTACCAAGCTTTGTACCAAGGCTCGGACCGATCCACCTGCTTCGCCTGGCCTTTGTGTTTGTAACAGACGACACTGGTAAGATGGTTTTCTTGGATATTGAAAGTATACTATTTAAACGCAACGGCGATACTTAGAGATCAATGTCTCTTTAAGTTGTCTCACTAATAAAATCGATAATGCAAGCACAGCGATACATCTGACGTGTGACCCAATTGAAATTTGAAACAGCTATATAAGACGCTCATTCAAGCCAATTTGAATTGAGACTGCATGTGGGACAATAATTAGCGGCCAAAGTCATCATCAATTGCGGTAGTTTTGTATCACCTACTATTCGTGTTCGAAGCAATGACAGGGGATTTTGGAGTCCATGGCTTCTATTGGGGAGTATTATCGATTGAGATCAAAGCCCACAAACCAATACATGACTACTGCTTAATGCCATGCAAAGCGCTCTGTAAAAGAGTAGTGATGATTGTGGGCTTCTCGTGCTTTTCATCAGAAGATGAGTAAGCGATGATCTGGACTTTAGTGCCTGGCCAACAAATTAGAATGCGGCTTGCTCTATTATTCTTGGAGATAGAAAAGCGTTGACACTCCGGCTTCTTAGCTTTCTTTTGACAGATGACAGTCGCAAGTCGAAAGGCTTACCATTCCCTGAGGGCCAACATTAGCGAGCAGGACTAGAGGTGGAGTGCTTTGCATCATGGAATTTGAAGTTGACAGACACCTCCTTGGGAATACTATTATTGAGCGAGACTATTGGCAATCCGAACATTTTTTCGGCGAGAATGAATTGAGGGTTTGGGCCAACAAATGTTGTGCCAAAACTAGCACTCCCATCAGTCCAGGAGACAGTGACAGAAGAGTATTTCTCGTAGAGCGACAAATCTGTGAGATACATGGAGCTAGTTCCAGGAGGAACCTGGAACATACGCGGAGCAGACATATCTGCAAGATGAAGTTGTGCTAGTTTGGACCAGTCAGTAAGAGTTCTTGGTCTGGCGGGGTGGTTGAATGGTGAAATGCCTTGTTCAGCAAATCCAGAGCTTTGTAGCCCCTAGGATATAACAATAGAAACTATGAAGGTGATGTTACATCGGTACTATCATATAGATACCTAACTTTTATGGAGTCTGAGTAGCTCGTAGCTAGGTACTGTATGCAGGTGCCAATGGGACTGGGGACCAAAACTGGGGACTGAATTGTAGGTGGAGTGAGGTGGCTAGAGAAGTGAGAAAGGACTGCTATGATTCTTGAATATGTTTATAGGCTATTGTAAGATGCACGGAGTAAAAGGATGGAACAGAGTAAAGAATGATGGTTGATCGGAGACTGGAGCTTTTACACCTTCAAATGCCTGTATTTGGGGCATTGTAGATCTGTATGTGGTCGAGGTGGTGTGGCTGTCCTGTCTCTCGTGTGGCTGAAATTGGCTCGTGCATGTACAGTACCCCAGTCAAGCGCGGCCCGCGTGTTTGAGCTCAAGATTATGTTAATGTTGCGAGAGAAATGATGCTTCCTATACAGCAATGGACTTTGTGAGGCTCTTCAGCTTTGTGGAGTCAGCCCTTTGCTAATCATTGTTATAGTGGTCACGCTTAATAGCGGGCACTTCCCTCGCTCCAGCTGGGAGTAAAGCCTCCTCCAATAACCCGGAGAAGCGTCTGGCACGCTTCAAGAAAGGGTACAGCCAGCTTTTGGTCTGCAGATCCCGAGAGTATCATCTAGATTATAGCTAACAGAACTTCAGCAAGTATGGCGCGGTGCGTCAAACCTAACCAGAGACCACGAAGCAGCCGAGGAGATCCGGACCAGGCTTCAGGACCTCACGGGCATCATAGCTGATGAATCGAGGCGTCCTTTACCCCATCCATGCATCACTTTTGCGTCTGCGAAGCAGATATACGTCCCTATTGGCAAGATTGCTACAACCTCGTACAATGAGGGAATTATAAGGGAAGGAGTGGCCTTCTTTGCAACTTTGATTGACAGTGAAGAAGAGGACTTTGTGGAAAACGACACTTTTTCGAACAGTCTCATGAACCTCTTGGTTAGAATTACTGGAGCAAACAGTATACGTCTAGGATCGGATACAGAGGTCGAGGTAGTCGAGTTATCATTCAACATTACTACCAAGATCAGGCTTGATCCAGAGATCCTCCCTGCTTGGTTCGCGGCACAAGAACGTGAGGAGGATGAAGGCGGACAAGATGCACACGAAAGGTTTACAGGAAAGACGCACAAAGAGGACTTCCCTCTCTTCTATCTGCTGATAGATTACATACACCACGAAGGGAGGATAGGAGATTTCGCTAGGACAGGACTTCTATATGTCATCGAGGCAGCTTCAAGCTCGGTCGCTTTAGAACAATGGATTGTTGAAAGTGACCTTGCAACTTTGATGGCGACAGGTCTAGGGGCCCTATATAGTCAGTTGAGTCGAAAGCTGGTAATCGACCACCCTCTTGAAGACCTCCCACCAATTCTGGCCTTTTCTGACTACCAACAACCACATGCGACATCAGAAATAGTCAGCTCGTCATCTCCGGATTTTCAGATGCACATGGAAACATTCTTGTCGCACTTGGTTTTCTGGCAAGATGTTCTGAACCATTGCAAATCAGGCGAGGTGAAGCAGACACTACTAGAGCATTTCCAAGTCATATTTCTTCAGCAACTACTGTAGGTCGCCCTTGACCACTGCAATGCAGCAATGTATACTGACATTTCAGATATCCATCGTTGCTCGAGTCCTCGGATGTTGATGGAGGTTCGTCGGTAGCTGTCCTGACGTACCTTCGACGGATATTAGAGGCCCTTGACCATCCAGATATGATCCACTTGATTCTACACTATCTTCTTGCTTTACCAGACACAGCTCCTGCGCCGTCTGGTTCAAGAGCATCTGTCAGTGCCGCAAGAAAGCGGAAGTCAATGGATCTTGCGACCATGATGTCTACGCAGGCAGAATCAGCATCCACTCCAGCCTTATTCAACCTAGTCGATCTTATCCAGGCCAGTCTCCAATCTTTGAATGAACAAACCATATCCGTAACATTGCAACTGGTTTCTGTGATTCTAAGAAGGCATCACCGATATGCCGTGACCACTCTGCTTCGGACTAGCCAAATACTCGCTGATGGGCCACAACGAACTATTGGTGCTCATGAAATGGAGATGGACTTCCTGCTCACACTTGCTGGAACCGTTGGAGGTGATGACAACTTTGACGAAGTTTACGAAAACCATATCAAAGACTGCATGAGTATGCTAGAGAGCCATCCTTGCTCAATCACATTAATTGCGCCAAAGTCCACAGGAGGCACATCGAAACATTCTGGGACGCAAGCAACAATCCCTGGTGCACCTAGAGACATCCGGTCACATACTTTGCGGCCAGAAGACCCCATGCTGAAGACATTGGTTAGCATCATGGAAAGCTTTTTTACCAATTCTGTGGAGACAAACCTGTCTCTCACTAGCGCAATTGTGGACTTGGCTACGTGCGGGTTCATGGGCATTGATGGATGGCTATTACCAGACCCATCAAAATATGTCTTCGTTGAAGATGAGGAGGCAGATGGCCCTAGTGATCCTTTCCTTCTAGAGCTTGGCGACCCTATTCAAGCAGAGGAGAAGGCACAAATCAGGTTATTGAAGAAAGCCCGTAGAATCCCGAAGTGGTCCGAGTCACAAGCCCCAGCGTTACTTAAGCAGTTGAAAATTCTTGTTGAGCATATCACAATTTATCGAGCAGAGATCCCGCGTTTTGACGAGCTTCTTCAACAACGCCGCCAGTCATTCCAAGCTGCCTCTTCCGCGGCTGCTACGCCCATCCTAATTCGACAGTCAATTCCTCGATCCAGTCAGGACTCTCCATCACGTTCCGTATCTCCCCCACGCCCATCAGCTCTAGATGCTCTTGCTCAGCGTATCTTCCCAGAACTTGGCACGCCGTCTCGTTCCAACTCCCCTCGAGGTCGGAAAAGCCAGGAACGTAGCAGTGGAACTAGTGGCGGATATGGATATGCCACACCTGCTTCATCCCGCAATCCTGTACCGACACCACAGTTACCCATGGGAGTGGATCACTCTTCGCGGGGCAGCTCTCGTGCTTTCTCGCCTAGTCCATTGAGAGAGGCTGAGATGGGTGGGAACCGTGTCACATCCAGCCAGGCTGCAGCTTTTGCAGCTGTTGACCAAAGCATCCTCGCACGAAAAATATCGCAGCCGGTACCCAAGAATGAGATTGCTCCAATTCCATTTCCCAGTCTGAAAGCTACGAGCGATGAGGAGAGTACAAATGACAGTGTGGATGAAACAGAGGGGAGGTCTTTGTTAGAAGAAGACCAGAAGCAAGATGAGAGAAAGACTGTTAGCGTGAACCATGTTCTAACGAACGTAATTGTGCTGCAGGAGTTCTTGCTGGAGCTTGCAGCTTTGGTCCAGGTTAGAGCTGGCTTGTTTGGAGAGGTCAGGTATGTTTAGTTAGTTGTCAAGTTTACAAGATACCTTTTTGCGTTCAAGTTTCATTTTCTGGCCATTCTAGATTTCTTAGCTCTAAGGATTACAGAAACTATCTTTCTCGACTAGAGTTTCGTACGTAGAAATATGTAGAAGGGGCTGGCTTTGAAAGTGTCGGCGCTCTGTTGGGCAACCAAAGATATCAGATCTATCTCGCTAAGTCATGACTATTCTTCCAACCATTCAAGTAGGGGTTTGTTCTATCTCCGCCATTAGTACTTAGTTCCCCGTCGCCCTCACTTCTCATCTCTTAAGCTAGGATCCTGTGCACGTACGCTTTTTTCCTCACTAATCTGAGTCTCCACTGCTCCTTGACTTAATGATGCTCAATGTTGTGCTGACTGAGGACTCTCACATCTCTAGTGAATGTTTAGGCGCCGGCTGTGCATCTTGAAAGCCTTCAAGCGAGAGATAAACAGCATGAAAGGCTAGCAAAGACGGTAAAGTGGATCGTTTGACGTTGAAATCAATACTGGCTTTGTTTTTTCAAGGGTCGAGTGAGATGTATGTTTAACGAGTGCATGAAATAGAGAAGGCTTGTCGACTCTTGTTCCCAGACGTAAAAGTCGTGCAAAGTCTATAACTATAAAAAGGCCACAGGAAGATTTCAATATCTTAATATTGATAGCGTTCCTAGGTAGTTCCTCATACTTCAATAGAGAAACGATGCCACACAACTCAACCATCTTTACCAGGCAGTCTCAACCACGTTTGTCCTTTTAGAAAACCTATGAGATAAACGACTGATCAAAGATACATGTTATACGTACGCCTTCTTATCTGTTGAAGGAGCAACTGTTGAGGTCTGAGCTTGACATTAACAAATCATCATTGTGGTTGGCATAATTCGGCATAAATTTATGCACGTGCTTTTTATGTTGACGTGGGGTAAGGGAAGTGCAGTGCAAAAGCGCCTTGTCGGTAGAACATTCCACTCCAGCGAAGAAGCTCATACCCATTCACATTTTCGACACTAACACCTCAATTTTGGCAAAAGCCTCAGAGACAATCCACAAGATGCCTGTAGACTACAGTAAATGGGTAGGTGATTGCTTAAAGAGCAAATTTCTTTGGTTCCCAATGTCCCACTACACCAGGCTGAATCTCAAGGCTGACAACACCAGGATGCTCTTGAGCTGAGCGATGATTCAGATATTGAAGTCCACCCCAACGTTGACAAGCGCTCGTTCATCAGAGCCAAGCAGAACCAGATCCATCAACAAAGATCTGAGCGCAAGAACCAAATCGAAACATACAAGTATGAGCGTATCATCAACGACGGCTTGCTCAAGCGAATCAACGCCCTCCTCACCGCATTAGAATCCCATAGTAAGGAGGCCGAGAAGCGTAGCCCAGATGAATTAGTCTTCCAAGCTATCATGGAATCAGTTGGAGGTTCAGACGGAGACCAACCCCCGCCTCCACCGGCCGGCGTCCATACCCAAGAGAAAGAGCTGCCGAGTTACTCGAAAATGATGGCTGCTTTGGTAGACCAGGTCAAGGCGAAGGTTGATGAAGATAAACCCGCGGACTCGGAGCGGTTTGCAGCATATGTTACGGAGGTTACCTCACACAAGACCAAGGTTGACGGCTTGCAAAAACAGCTGTTGATTGAGTTGAATAAGCTAGAGATCGAGGAGGGCCGGAAAATTACAAGCGAGGGACTACATGATGGTTTCAATAGCTCCCATGTTGCAAAAGCCGCGACTTTGTCAACATCAGAACCTAACAAGACCACGACAAAGAAAGACAAAGTCCAGGCAGTTGAAGTATTAAATCCGCATGCTCTAGCTGCGAGGGATCCGGATAGCCAGCAATCATCGGGTGCCGATGCCGATGTTGATGAACCAGCTCTGGATGATGATGACGATAGCGAAGAAATGGAGGCTACAGAGTTGGGAAAGGCGTTCGCGAAGATCAAGATGGGGGACTACCGAACCTCGCTGCAATACATCTCCCAACATCCCCAAGTCTTGGCTGAGAGAGAGACAGATGGCTTACTGGTCATGGCTTTCAACAATTGCATCAATGGCAAGGTGGATTTTGCTCGACAATGTGTTCACCAAGGTCTGCTGTTACAATACTGCAGAGCTCTGGGCCAAGATGGTGTTGGAATATTCTTCAAGCGTATTACAACTCAAGGCCACCAAGCCCAGAAGGTGTTTTTTGACGATGTAAACTCTACATTCATGAAGATCAAGTATAGGTCCAAGGAACTAGAGAAACAGCGAGCCCAAGAAGAAACAGATGGTAGTGGGGGAGTTGAGCAGATCCAACTACATGCTGTTGATCCGGGCACGACCATCAATATCAAGATCCCACCTCCAACGAGCGAAGAACCAAGTGAGGTAGAGGCTAGAAAATTATTCGAGGCTTTCCCACCCGGACTTCAAAGGGCTCTGGAGAGTGGAAGTTTAGATGAGGTCAACAAGGTCCTCGGTAAAATGAGTGTTGAGGAAGCTGAGGAAGTTGTTGGTCAATTGGGAGAGGTAAATCACAGCACCCTATTTTGAGAACCAAAGCTGACTTTGAAAGGGTGGAATGCTGTCCCTTGAAGAGCAGATCATCGATGCTACAACAGAGGAAGGTCAAGCGGCACTAAAGGAATTCGAGGAGCAAGAGCGGGCAGCAGCCAAGGCGAATGCTGCAACATCAAGCAAATACTCCGAGGATCCGGAATGATGAACTTGGAGGCGACAGATACGAGGGAAATTTATAGGGAATGATAAGGTTATTGAGCGGCAGCATGATAGCATGGCATAACTTGTATTCAACGCTTAGGTTTCAGTACAATTTCACGGCGAGCGAAAATCCCCCATAAGTGCTCCATGAAGCAGTCTTGATATGTGCCGTGTATGTATTTTCAACGCCCCAGCCCAGGTCCATCCAGGCAGCACAACTCAAAATACAACCAGCAATGCACGCGTTCACTCGGATCTTACAAGGCCCCCCTAGAATTAGCCACCAAGGTCACCCCATGTCACACCGACAAAATAAAAATGACTCTCCCAGCATCCTCTTAGTAGCCCGTAGCACCAGGCGCCTTTTCATCCTTCTTCAGATTCAACAACAACTCCCTGAACTTCGCCTTCTCACTACCACTCGCGCCTCCCCTAGTCCCCTTCCCACTCAAATCGACCAGCTTCGCAATACGCTCCCAGCTCGTGCCGCCGGCCGCGGTATCCTCTCTACTCTCCAGGAACTGTTCAGCCTCGCGACGAGTCGCGGCAATGCTCTTCTCTTTCTTGGCATTGTAGTTCTCGTAGAAGTCGTCGATATTCTGCTGCGCGGCCTTGACCGTCTCCTCCTTGCGCTCAGCGGACCGGGCCTCGCGTTCCTGCAGAGCGAGATCCCGACGTTCACGCCATTGCTTGATGACCTCGGGCTCCTCTTCGGTAGAGAAGCTGGGGGGTTGATAGGAGGATTGGAAGGGTGTTGTGTTGGTGATGCTGCCGCCTGGTGCTACGCCCTGTTGTTATTGTACCTCGTTAGCTTCTCCTACTTCAGTATCCGCGGGCTCTGGGGGAGACGCACTTCATTGGATGTATGGATTGCTGGGAATGAGCTCTCAAACTCTGTAACCTCCTCCTTACCGCCGCTGTATCCGCCGCCGCCTCCTAGCAAGTCGTCGTCTCCATCCTCAACGTAGGCTGCATTATCGTTGCCCGTAGCGAATTGGTCTGCATCGTCTCCCAATAGCGCCTTCTCACGGCTCAGAAAGTCATCGCCACCGTCGAAGGCAGAATTGCCTTGTCCATCGTTATGTGTTTGTGCTGTACCCAAGCATGTTAGTAGGTGAACTTGATGCCAGATAGATCAGAGTGGAAGAGTAGGGAAGGAATAGCTTACCGCCGGAGTCGAACTCCTCGAGCGAGGGAAATCTGTCTGCCATCTTGTGTTCTGTCGGTGCGTTCTTCAACTGTAGTGTTGAAGTTATCGCAAGTTGGTCTGTTTGCGATAGTCGTTGGCTCTGAATGTCAATACCTGGAGTTCAGTGAGTCGGAACTTGCCGCCGTTCTGCCGCTAGGCTCATTCGAGTCGCCCCTTTCACAAGCCTGGTACCTCACATAGGTACATAACATTGAGCTCTTGGCTGCATCATGAAGTCGTAAAGATTTCTTGTAAGTCGCCCCTAGGTTTATAATCTGCTATTTTCCTGAGAAGCAGTGCCTCTCAAAAGCCCGCCTTGCTTCATCTGGTTGCTCACAAGGCACGTGATCCTAAATTCTCTTTTGAATTGCAATGGACCGTTTCTTGACATCAGGAGGAGAGTTAAATTGTTTCATTCTGTGTCTTATATCTACTGGTTGCAAATTTCTTCCCTGCAATCTTCTTGGGATAGAGGTCTTAGTTGAGACCAGTCTAGCATTACTCTGGAACCAAGTGTCTCTTTGGAGCAGATCAAATCGTGAAGCTGCGGCAGAACTATGTTGCTTGTGAAGCAAGAGTAACTTTGATATGTGTGAGTAGAAGATACCAACCTGAGTAGGCACCTCACAAAAGACTTCACTCTTCTCTCAGGACACGTGATTAGCTTGCGTCTCTAATACCCGAAGAAGATCAAGCATGTACCGAAATACCGCTGATCCGATCGATGGATCTCGATATGAAGTCCTGAATGCTTCAGGTCCGAGTTCAAATTTGTGCTGTATTCATCCTGCCTTGATGATCACAACTCTATTGCGTCTCCGCTAGCGAATCCAATATCTCACAATCCGCCTTCTATAAAAGCCATGCCTAGTATGAGATATCTACATGGATTGTATTTCGGGGCACGAGGGGACCATATTTAGGTGACCTGTTTCTTCCATTATTACTCTAGCTAGTCTTTCGAACAAGTACTCATTCACAGGAGTTCTAAGTTATTCCAGTGAACAAATATCCTCCGATTGTCCCAACACCTATTATAATTATCTTACTTCATTATCGATCTAAATCTTAGGTAGTGATGCCACAGTCCACTTCAAGCTGCTAGATTCGCCCTCTAATTCTGATAATAAGAAAATGTGTACTTGAACTAATAGGCATCGACTCCTAAGAACTCTCTCTAGTGAATTCAGCTCTTTAAATAGTCCCGAATCGATGTTATCATTGAAAAAGCTGGGATCAAAAGATTGAGGGTGTCGAGATCGGGCGCGATTGAAATCGAACGTTCCTCGCAACTAATCTCCGCTAGCTGTTTGGAGATAGATGTATGAGATATCTTCACTGCACTTATTGCCCGCCCTCATTGATATCTTTCTCGAGTTCATACAATAGACTGTTGATTGGCCAGCTGGAATATCTGGAAGTGGGAATTATCCGATATGCCTGGACAGTCAGTATTCGGGGACAAGAAATGGTCACTGCTAACAACGAGATAATCCCTCATGGGAAAAAGCTATTAAATGCATTTATCTAATTGATAGTTTGTATTATTGATGTTATCGCCATATGGGGATGGGGTATGTGCATGGGCCATCTGGTGCTCCGGGTTTCCACAACTCTCGGCGTCACGTTGCATGGTCCCTTTCGCCCTCTATCAAATTCCAATTCGACACAAGAAAATAGGAGTAAGCATCGAAAATCGAGAGCAACAATCAAAACTTTTGTTACTGCCTCGGGGACCTAATTCTGTGATACTATTTCCCTTATGCCAAGCCATTAACTGCCCCTGTGGAGCATCAGTGATATAAGGACTGCAAGGAGCCTTCAAGTCTCTTCTCCCAAATGGCTCAGGGTCTCTGCCGCCATCTACAATGGGGGATCTTTGAGACTAGGCCATCTTTCGCCATGAATCCGGCTGTTCGAGGTATTGAGGTTGGCGCAGTGGCTGTGAAACCATTAGTATGAGGCATTTGAGGGATTTTTGGCAATATCACGACTAAGCGAAAGGATGTGCTAGAGCCGCGACAAAGCAACATTCCAGTATCAAAAACAAAATTTTCCCCCTCCCAGATGAAAGGCGGCGCAGCACGTAACCACCTGCTTCAAGCAACATCCCCAGGAGTCTACACAGACGTGCGTGCAATCACCGAAGTGGAGATGTCTCCCCGTCCACCAGTGAAGCTATGGATAATTCATGGACCTGATGACGATCCGACTCCTTTTTAGCTTTTCGGTCTATCTTGAAAGTATCAAAAGTATGCATAGTACTGGGTATAGATTAGGTTCGCGAACCATGAGTGAATTTCTTGTCGAGCTCTGAAGCTCTTCTCCCAAGGTCAGTCTAGTACAATGTTTAGGACGAGGAGCCACAGATTCGGCATCATTAGTCGCAATGATTGAACTCAAGTGAAAAGTCTGAGTTCGGGCACATGCTACTCGCAGTTTCTCTGGTATAAGGAGACTGGGTCTGCGACTGAAGCAACTTCCCATATTCTCACAGTTGCAAGGAAACGCTGCGAACCTAGCTTTGGAGAATTCTGGCAGTCATTCATCTCAACATTCTACTGTGCACTATTCTCTTTTCAAATTACATTTTCTTTTTTTCCATCTACTCTTCCCTCCCTACAACTCAGGTACCAACATGGTCGGATTCAGCGATGACATGCAGAAGCCTGCGCGAATTCAATGGGATGAGAACGATGAAGAGTCTGGCGACACAAGAGCACGCCCGATACTACATCGTTCCAGTTCGAACATTTCAATCAATAGCGCCCATAGCAGAAGAGGCTCCATCGATCCAGCATCAGCCCTTCCCATCCAATACCGAACAGTCTCGTTCCAAATCGCGGAGGCTAAGGAGAAGAATGCAGCTGAAATCAAGAAGGCAAAGGACTCTGCTGCCAAAGGTAGAATGACCTCCTCGCTCTGCTTCTTTGAGCTGACATAAATCTCAGAGCTCGGGGATCTCGATTGGCATACAATAACTCCGAATGAAATTTACACTCGTCTTTCCAGCTCTCCATCCCAAGGCCTTTCTTCAGAACAGGCTAAACGTCGTCTCGCCGAATATGGAAAGAATATTCCATCTGCTCCACCGACACATTTCATGCAGACTATCTTCGGATACTTCTTCAAAGGCTTTGGGTCAATATTACTCGTCGGCTCGATTCTTGTCTTCATCTCGTGGAAGCCACTCGGTGAACCTCCGGCTCCAGCAAATTTAGCACTTGGTATTATTCTCCTAGCTGTGTTTTTCATCCAGGCCGCTTTCAACGCGTGGCAGGACTGGTCTTCTTCTCGAGTCATGGCATCGATTACTACCATGCTTCCAGATAGCTGTTTGATACTCCGAGATGGTGCGCGGATGACTACCGTGGCCCTCGATATTGTGCCAGGCGATATCATGTATATTAAGGCTGGTAACAAACTGCCTGCTGATGTTCGATTTATCGAGATCTCTTCGGATGCAAGATTCGATCGATCGATTCTCACTGGTATATGCTGATCTTTCTTTTATCGGGAATTTTCGCTAATGACTTTAGGCGAATCGGCTCCCTTACCTGGTACTGTTATGACTACGGACATCAACTACCTCGAAACCCGATGTATCGGTCTTCAGGGCACTCATTGTATCTCAGGAAGCGGTATAGGTATTGTGGTCTCGACTGGAGACTCTACAGTCTTTGGCAAAATTGCAAAGCTCACCAACGCCCCAAAGACTGGATTGACACCCTTAGAGAAAGAAGTTTTGAACTTCGTCATTATCATTTGCTCAATCATGTTCGTCATGATCCTGATTGTCATTATCGTCTGGTAAACAACCTTCAGAGCTCTCGGCCTTTGAAGCTGACATATCTAGGGCGGCTTACTTGCGCAAATCCCATCCAGGTTGGATTAATGTTCCTCTCCTCATCGTCGACTGTGTCTCTGTTGCTATTGCGTTTATCCCGGAAGGTCTACCAATTGCATTGACTGCATCGCTTACTATCACGGCAAATATCATGCGTAAGAACAAGATTCTCTGCAAGTCTCTCAAGACTGTGGAAACTCTTGGGTCGGTTAGTGTCATCTGTTCGGACAAAACAGGTACACTCACTAAGGTATGCTTTGTTTATCACCTTGCTCGTCCAAGGCTGACTGACTTCTCAAGAATAAAATGTTCGTCACCGAGTGCAGCATTGGTGCACACAGTATGACTCCTCAGTCTGCCCGAGATGAGATGATGCTCTGCGGTCGGGGTATAGAAGAGAGCCGCACCTCGAATGCCGTGGCCCAACTTCGAGCCGTTGCAGGACTTTGCAATTCTGGAGAATTCGACGCTGCAACCTTTAACTTGCCAATCCACGAGAGGAAAATCAACGGCGACGCTACTGATCAAGCTGTCTTAAGGCTTTCCGAGTCTCTTGGGCCTGTTTCTAAACTCCGTCAAATGTGGAAGAAGACCTTCGAACTGGCGTTCAATAGTAAGAACAAGTACATGATCCGAGTGTTCGAACTTGCCCAGAAAGAGGGTCTTAACCTTGCCTTGTCAAAGCCTGAAGCTGCCACTTTTGTACCTGAGGACAGGTAAAGTTTGACCTGAAACTGTCTCGGAGATTTTATTGATTATTCTCCAGTCTTCTCATGATCAAGGGAGCACCTGATATTCTCATTGGACGATGCTCGAAGTATATAAGCATAGATGGCGACACTAAAGTTCTCGATAATGATACACGATCCAAGTTTGAGGAAATCAAGAATGAATGGTCTGCTCAGGGTAAACGTGTTATTCTCTTAGCACGCAAAACTATACCTCAGCAGCTTTTCAAGTCATCACCTTCGTCAAGTCAATTTGAAGACGAGGTGATGTACAATGCCCGGAATGAACTGACACTCGTCGGTATCGTTGGCATTGTTGACCCCCCTCGCGACGAGATCCCTTCTGTGGTCAAGACACTAAGACGGGCTGGAATCAGAATTTTCATGGTAAGTCGCATCAACGCTCAGCAGCGGAACTACTACTTATCTCTTACCTAGGTCACTGGCGACTTCGCCCTGACTGCCCAAGCAATCGCTACTGAGTGCGGCATAGTCACCAACCCACCCCATCTGGTCAAGAATGTTTCAGCCCTTGCTCGGGAGGATGCTTTTTCGGTGTCCGGCGAGTCCATCCATATCGACAAGGCCATTTTGCACGTTTCCTCCAACGACCAGAGGGCTTCATCCATTACCATCAGTGGCCCTGAACTAATCACACTAAACGAGTATCAATGGGATCAACTGTGTAAGTATGACGAGATAGTCTTTGCTCGCACGACACCGGAGCAGAAATTACGCATCGTTCGCGAGTTTCAAGGTCGAGACGAAATTGTTGCCATGACCGGTGATGGTGTCAACGACGCTCCATCTCTCAAGGCAGCAGACATCGGCATCGCTCTAGGTAGCGGCTCGGACATCGCGATTGAAGCCGCAGACATGGTCCTGCTTGAATCCTTCTCTGCCATTGTCGAGGCCGTACAATACGGTCGGGTCGTCTTCGACAACCTAAAAAAGACAATCGCCTACCTACTTCCGGCCGGCTCCTTCTCCGAATTCTGGCCCGTCATGACCAACGTTCTCTTCGGTATCCCACAGATCCTCTCCTCGTTCCTCATGATCATCATCTGCTGCTTCACCGATTGTGCAGCGGCAACTGTGCTGGCGTACGAAACGCCCGAGGCCGATGTCTTGCTGCGGAAACCGCGCAAGCCGAGAACCGATCGACTTGTCGACTGGCAACTGATTCTTCAAGCATATGGATTCATCGGCGTAATTGAAACTCTATGCTCTTTTGCAATGTCATATTGGTATCTCCAACGACAGGGCATCCCTTTCTCCAACCTTTGGTTCAAGTATGGCAGTCTACCAGATACAATCGATCCCAACTATGCCTCTGCGCAATACAACGTTGGATCCAGCATCTACTTCATCAACCTAGTAGTCATGCAGTGGTTCTCGCTCCTGGCCCTCCGCACCCGACGCCTGTCCATCTTTCAACACCCACCTCTTTTCAACCAGCTCACGCAAAACTGGTATCTCTTCCCCGCCATGGCGTTCGCGCTCGTCATGGCTATCTTTTGGCTATACGTTCCCAAATTTCAGTCTGTGCTGGGTACTACAGATGTCCCGGTTGAACATTTCTTCCTTCCGGCTGCCTTTGGTGTCGGGATTTTATTTTTGGATGAGGCTAGGAAGTGGGGTGTTAGAAAGTGGCCTGGGGGATGGCTGGATAGGTGTGCTTGGTGAAATTTAGGATAGGGGATGGGGATATGTCATGAGGTGGGTGTAGTGCTGTATGGGTGTTAATGTGTTATATATGCCGATTTACAAATGCAAACATATAAGAAAACAACATTTGCGTTTTGTAACCCAACTAGTCATATTCCCAGATTACAACAAACCACCATCTTCATTCTCCGCATCAAAAGTACGTTCAGCTGAGACTTATTATATATCTACAGACTACTGATAACAACCTACACCCACAGTTTCCACAAAGAAGGATAGTCTAGGTAGATATATCATATTGACCTTCTTCCAGTATTCCACCTTATAAGACACAGGGGAAAAGAGAGGTTCGTTGCGTAGTAGTAAAGACCTCTGCGGAGTACGGTGGGTTAGAGATTAGTAGTAGTTATTCTGTGATATCTGAAGAAGTCATGATGATAAGGATACAGAAAACAAATAAAAACAAAAAGGAAATGCCAGTGTCAGGAGACGTCTGAGAATAGAGAGTAAGTCTCTGATGAGGAATGGAAATCTGCTTCAAACCACCTTTATGTTTAATTATCGTCCCAGCCTTCCTCCCCAAGGTAATTATAATTACTCTTTTTTGACCAGGGAAATGCTATATTTATTTATATATATATAACAAAGACCAGCACAGCACATGACTAATCAATATAATATCAACTATGAATCATAACTTGAAAATCATAATAATCACCTCTCACCTCTCACCGTCTCTTCAAGGCAAGAATAGTCTCAAGATCAAACTATCCAACAAATCAAAAAAGGGGACTAGTACTAACCATAATCATCGGCGACCTCGAAGCGTTCCTCGGTACACTAGCGCACAAGCACGTCGTATACGCGGATCGGACTCGGAGCGAGGAGGTCCCCGGCCCATACCAGTCATCGTACCCAGTAGTATACGTAGGTACAGTATGTATTATGTATGTATCACTAGCTATATAGCTACTACGAAATACTTTGCCCAACGATCGATAAATAAATTGACCGAACTAGAATGAAGCGTAAAAGTAGGATTCGATATCAGCTCATTATTGCATGTTACATGCTACTTTTTATTAGTTGATGTTTCAACTCAGCTTATTCTTTTTCTTTTTCTTTTTTGGGGTAATGAAAAGAAAATATATGGGGTTTCTGGTCCCCGGATGCTGGGCTTGAATAGACGGATCGGATGAGATGACATCATTTCTTTCTCGTAATGCGGTCGCTATGCAGATACTGTAGGTAGCTAGAGAATTCTCGGCATGAGCCGAGTTTAGTCACAAGTCAGAGTGGACCCCTTTTTGTCTCCAACCCCTAATAATATATTATTCTGGATTCTAAGTATCTGGCTTTGTTGACAAGCATGGGGGGATGTTGTGCTTGGGTTTGTCGTAACCGAAGTGGGGGTGAGGAGTGGTGGGGTCAGTGGGGTTAGTGGGGTGTGGGCTTATAAGTTGCATTTTGTTCGGCGACCTGAAGCTTTGTAGCATCCCCATCGAGGACTAGCGTTACATCCCTTTCCACTCCAAAAGTCTACTACACTATCAAGGTTTGCCTATTCTGCATATTCTCCCCATATGAATTCTACCATTCTACCATTTCTGCTATTCTGCTGACTCCACCCGCTTCCCTCCCTTTCTCCCTTCCTCCCTCCCTTCCTCCCTTCCTATATCTTCGTCCTAAGCTAAGGAAAGGTATTATATATGAGAATGAAACCCTACTGGTAATGGCAAGGAAAGGAGTGGAGGATATTTAGTCGCCAAGGTAGTTAAACTGACCAACCAACTGGGTAGCTTCATGCGGCTTCTTTCTTTGTGTCTGAAATGCTTGTCGTCCACGTCACGTCAAATACTTCCTGTTCGGCCAATTTCTACTTTTGCTTCTCAGAATGTCTTTCAAAAGAAAACAGTTCTTCCTTCTATACTTCTTACCTCGGATCTGATACTGGACTCGAGAACTTACCTTCAAGAAGAGTATATACCTTCGAAGCAGAACATCTCATTATCCTGTCCTCTGCGTCAGGCCACATACTCCTAACAGATGGAAGTCGACGCACTTGCTCTCGATATAACTCCTGACTCGCCCTGTCAATCGCCAGACCACCAGACCAGACTTCGAAGCACCACCTCTACAGCTTGTCTGCCTTGTCGAAGCAAACATCTGAAATGTGATGGTCTTCAAGTATGTTCCCGCTGCGCTTCCCACGGACTTCAGTGCACTTATCTGAAGTCAAGACGTGGCTACAAAGGTCGCCGGACCCGTGAGCAGTCAGGAGCAATGGAAGGCATGTGGACTTTATAACAGAAGAAGACAAGATCATAAGCTAACGCTAACAAGACATCGACAATGGAGAAGGGCCAAGCCAGAGCCCACAGGGCTGTACCATGCCACTCATGATTGCGGACTTGCTGCAACCGACCATCCCATCGTCACTTGACTTGGAAGTCACCTCTCGGAATTGGGCGACAAGGCAACAGACCTCTTGTTCTTCCGGTATGAATGTCAGGCAAAGATGCATAGGAGCATTCTTTAGATACTTCCACCATTCTCATCCATTCCTTCCTCCAAGGCAGCAGTTCCTTGAAAGGCTCAAAGCTAGTCCAGCGTATCACCTTGAGACTGCTATTGCATATATCGGTGCTAGGTACATCCCAGGCGCATCATCGGCGTCATTTACGTTGGACCTCGGCTCATTTGCGTCACGGAATGATCTACCAAGAGATGCGTCGACAGTCCAAACATTGCTCCTTTTTGCTTTAGGTCTTGATGGAAATGGCGAGCGAAAGGAAGCTGTTGTAGTTCTCCTCAAAGCTCAGAGGCTTGCTTTGGAGCTCGGCATGCATCAACGAGAATTCGCGATACACAATGGGAAAGGGTCCGTGGTGTGTGAAGAGAGCTTGCGTCGAACGTGGTGGGAATTGTACACGGTATGTGTGATGATCGCTGCCTTCCACGGCCAAGGAGCACTGCAACTCTTGGGTAAGTCTAGCTCTCGGAACGGGAGGTTATCTTGTTGCCACATCCATCGTCTTCATTGCTCCATCTCCCTTGAACCATCTTCCTTGAACCCGTCTTCCTTGAAGTTACCAAGTTCTTGGAGGAAAACTTCTAACTCGGATGTTTAAATCATTAGGGACTGTTGCGACTACACCTTTGCCCTGTGAGGAGAAAGACTTCCTGAACGGTGTGAGTAGAGCCAGGCGTAGCTTGTTTGGCCAGAAAACACCGACTAACCTCATCAGTACATACCACATGCTCATACAATCGATGAGTTCGATGAAGGTTCCTTTCTCAAGGAAGAAATAGAGTGGTCGTCGTTCGCGTATCGAATAGATGCCATTCGGAATCTGGAGCGAATTCTGCAAACGGATGACATAATGCTTCCAGAAGATCCCCGGCTCTATAACTTGGATGCGTACGTGGTAAATTGGAGTTTTCATCTTCCACGTACCAAGAAATCGTACTTCGACCAATTTGGCACCTTTGATGAGATGATCTTCCAAGCTCATATGATAACAAACCTGTAATACAACGAATTCAATCCAACGCCCACACGATTCGTCCTTTGCTGACCGATTGGTTACCTAGGAGCTTTCTGATTCTCCATCGCCGTTTCACTAAAATCGACGGTTCCGCTGCTCAGACCATCACACCGTGTACAGATCTATCGACAGAAACGAACCGGCGCGAGGGCGTCGACACGCACGAGCTCCACGCTAATAAGATGGCAGAAGCGGCATCTAACATTAGCAAACTCGTGGGGCTTCCCACACCTCTCACGCAGCATACCCACTTCTTCATCTGTGCACTCTCGCTATCCTCTATATCCCATTTGACTCACTGGTCAACTCTCCCAGTGACGGCGCCCGAAGACCATCTGAAGCAGGAAATCAGGATGAATGCAGGAGCTCTAAAGGCCATGAGGGCTGTGTGGCCTGCGGCTCAGATGGCTTTTGGACAGGTAACTGCTGCTGCGCGGAAGATATTCGAGATGAGGAAGGATGCAGTAGGGGAGTCTTTCTGGAGGGATCTGATCCGTGAGGCAGAAGGTGATGTGGATCTGAGCCTGGTGGGGTTGGGAAATGCTACGGAGGATGTAAATTCCAGATGAGAAGACGGGTTGCGAAGAAAAGTTATTTGCGTCGTTGAGATGTTTGTGTCATTACTGGATGCGAGAAAGCGATAGAGGCTTCGGCATAGACCGGAGTATGTTCGGCTGCAAGCCAAGAAACTAGACGCAAACTCTCATGTCTGAATCCTCCAAAGATTCCTCCATTTCTATCCATTCTCGAATGAATTCTCAAATGACTCCCAATTGAAATACATAACAGTAAAAGTGTCAAGTCGTGTTTCCTCTGCTTTCCTATAACCAATCCAAGCTTCTTGCTCTAGGTCTCCCTCCAAAATCCACCCCACTCTAAATCCCCGCTTATGTAATTAGCGCCTCGCTTACCCCACACTCACCCTCCACAAAATCTCACACAAATATATACTAGAATAAACCCTCCCTTCCAATCAGCATATCCGGCATGGTGTAGTGGCTAGCATTTCTGCCTCTCAAGTGTGATGTAAATCAAAAATTCATGTCATAGGAAAAGATCGCAGGAGACCGGGGTTCAATTCCCCGTACCGGAAATATTATTTTTGAATTTTGAATCTTTTTTGTGTTATTTTTTTTTGGCGTTAGAGGTGGGTTTTGATGGGATTTTGATGGGGTTTTGTTTATGAAGAATACAAAGGGTTGATTACAGGTGGTTTTGGGTTGGTGGATGGTTGTTGTTGAGGGAAGGAGGGAGAGGGGAAGGGAGAGGGATATTTTGATTTATATATGGGTAGGAAAGAAAATGGGGTTTTTCTTCTTTTACAGATAGATAGATAGATAGATAGGTCTTGCGCTGTTTGAATAGAGATTTGAAAGGAAGCGGGAGAAGAAGAGGGTGGAGAAAGGAGAGAAAAGGAAAAGAAAGAAGAAGAAGAAGAGGGGATTTTGCTGACTAATGATATAATGGTAAGTCGAGGCCTCTACTATTAAGATGAGATAAGATGAGATTAGGTAAAGCGTTTCAAGCAAGATCTTCTTGGTATTCATTCTATCCCTCCTTCTATCCTTCCTTCCTTCCTTTATTTACCCGAAGGAGCCCTCGCCCTCGTACAGTAACCGGAAAGATGATCTGATCTGATCTGCAGCGCAGTGCAGTACAGCCAGATTGCATTTAGCCGTATATCCAAATTTCTCCACCACTCTTCCCCTTCCCCCGCATCATATGCATATGATCCCATCAACACGCTCCCCAGATTTTCGATGGATAAATACTGTACCTAGGCATCATCGCCTTCATCTAGTTATTTCATGCGAGGAAGATGTTTTGTCTTTTTTTTCTTTTTACTTTTTTTAGAAGGTAACGTTTACCTAGCTATGCCATGCATAGGGCAAGGCAATTAAAGGGGGAAAGGAGCTCGGGCTCGCTAAGTATAAGCGAGGGGTAGAAACGGAACCATAACAAACCCCTGGGTGAAACTCGCACAGTTTCATCTAAACCGATTTGACTGCGGAGGGGGGAGGGAAAAATAGATGAACTGCGCCACGGTTGGAAGTTCTGTTCTATGTATTAGGTAAAATGTTCCGTGCCAAGGGAGGAAGGAAAATACTCTTTTGGTAAGACGGAGGAGAAGACTCAGGAGAGTTGGGTCAGGTGGATACCTTTTGTGCGGCAGTTAAACATCGTTGTCGATGGTTATGTTATGATCAGGGGATCCCTGGGTTTAGATCTAAGAATGTTCTCTCCGTTGTGGGGAAAAGTGGTGATGGAAGCTAGGTGTGTGAAAAGGTATTTAATCTAAGAGACATCTCCTCATATCATGTCGGGTTTCACTCCTCTCAAGCAAGTTGTCAAATCATCATTTGCCCAATCGTCGACGGAAAAAATGGTCTCATTCTCCTACCTCATCGTCGCTGCTTCAGCCATTGCCGGCGTCTTTGCTGCACCTAATTCCCTTGCGAAGAGATCTCCTGGTGTACTCGCTGAGCGTGCTGGGACGCCAAGTGCGACTGGAACGAATAACGGCTTCTATTTCTCTTGGTGGACGGATAATGGTGGGACGGCCACTTATACCAATGGTGCGGCTGGCAGATATGATCTCACCTGGTCCGGAAACGGTAATCTTGTTGGAGGAAAGGGATGGAATCCTGGAAGTGCTCGGTAAGTGTGCTCATTCCCGTATTATACTGTACTTTTAACCTCTTTCGATATTTCCTAAATGGAACGAAAAAGAAAAAGAAAAAGTAAAGTAAAAAGGAACTCGGGGCTGACAAACCTTGCAGCGTGATCAAGTACACCGGCACGTACAGCCCCAACGGCAACAGCTACCTCTCAGTCTACGGCTGGACCAAGTCGCCGCTGATCGAGTACTATATCGTCGAGAACTTCGGCACCTACAACCCCTCCTCGGGCGCCACGAAGAAAGGCAGCGTCGTCGCTGACGGCGACACCTACGATATCTACCAGAGCACCCGGACTAACCAGCCGTCCATCATCGGCACCGCGACCTTTCAGCAGTACTGGTCTGTTCGTCGCACCAAGCGATCCAGCGGGAGCGTGACGACCAAGACACACTTCGATGCGTGGGCGAGCCTGGGGATGAATCTGGGCGCTACTTGGGACTACCAGATTGTGGCTACGGAGGGATATTACAGCAGCGGATCTTCCTCCATCACCGTTTCGTAGAGCTATCTTCTTCTTCTTCTTCTTCTTCTTCTCCTTCGGTCGTAGAAATGTGAAGTGTGCACCCGGCTTGGTGCTTTTCGGCTTCGGGATCGGGATTTCTTGTACTTAATTTAGTTCGTCGGAGTGGATCCGTGTATTGTATAAATTAAACGATTAAACGACATTTGTTGACCTGCAAATCCAATCAGTCTGCTTCCCTCATCTCCTGACTTTTATTTCGTACTGCTGATCTGTAATTTCCAAAACAAAAAAATGGGATCATCGACACGAAGAATGAGGCAAGTGCGTGGCACTGGCTGTGTCGTCAAAATAATCTCATGATCTGAAGAGAAATTAATACTTCATGCTGCCTACCTTCGCTACCGAAGTTTGAACCTCGAAGGCTATATTGAGTGTCATGTGTACCGATATCTCGGCATGTGGTACTGTAGTTTTTCCGGGGCCGGCGGTGTTTCAAGCAGCCCCATGTTTTCCGGGACTAGGTTAAGCTCTTTCGCATCTTTGGTTACAGGTAGAATCGGATCATTAGCAGATTTCGTTTCCATTTAGGGCTTCGATTCTTCAACGGCCCTGCTATTGTTGGGGACTTACACAAGGCGCCAGGACAGGACAGCCAGGCTGAAGAGAGAACAGCGTGTCACGTGATAACAACAATACTTGATGGTAAGGTCCCAGGTGTCTAGAACAGGCCAATTCCATGGGGTATCTTGTTGGTCCAGTTCGCATGTCTGGCAATCCGAATACTCCCCGTTGCATGCTTCGGTGCGGTACATAGGAGGATGGAACTCGAGAAGGAAGCCTGGAGGACTGCCTACTCGCGAAACAAACGCGGGCATGCCCAGCTTACTGTACTGTAATGCAGGTCTGCCAACTCAGCCACCACCTTCCAAGAATCCCAGCCTCGACACATCACTGTACACCTGCATCGAACTACATAAATATTCTCTCGTAGAGAAGATATCGATTAACCGTAGCTTGTAGGTCACCAATATCGCAGCACGTAAGAGCTCAATGTCAGTCGGCTTCGGATTCTCAGCAGGCGATTTTATCGCGGGGCTGGAGCTCGTGGGAATGGTGATAGACGCCCTGCGTGAGAGCGGGGAGTCCTCGATCGAGTACCGGGAAGTGATATCTCAACTCCACACCCTTGAGACTGCGCTTTTGAGAGTGAAGAGGGTTGACCTGGACGATACGCAACACGCGGAGAAGGTCGCGCTGGAACAGGCGGCGGCGCAGTGCCAGAGAACTATAGATGCGTTTTGGGAGAAGATAAAGAAGTACCAACCGGCTTTGAGGAGTGGGGGAAGCGGTAGTAGGGCGAAGCATGGCTGGATGAGGATTAAGTGGGCGTTATGTAGGAAGGAGGATTTGTTGAGGTTTAGAGCGGACCTAATAGGGCATACGGAGAGTATTGAGATGCTATTGATGACAGTCCAGATGTGAGTTGCATGGGTAAAATGCAAAGTGATTTGTTGATGACCGAGAAATTTGCAGGGCAGCGACGCGGCTTGATTCGAAGAGGAACGATCATCATCACCAGACTTTAGCTGGTAAACTGCAGGATTCGTATTTTGAATGCATGAAGAAAATCAATCTCGTGTTAGAGAGAGTCTCCATGTAAGTAGTCTCGATCGGATGATGCATGGCTGATTCGTAGGTAGTGGCATCGAACAAGGGAAACAGGTGGTTGCAATGACAGCAAAAATAGTGTGAGTGTGGACTGCTCCCTTGGATAAGTGAAAGAAGCTAAGCTGACTCTACCGGAGCCAAACGAATGTCCAGATCTTCCAAATATTGATTAATCTTGAGAATATTGTCATGCGAATCCCGGGTCAGGTGGAGCGTCAACAGCCTGTTTATTTGATAGATGCATTGGACAGACACATGTCTTTCCACTTGGAGTTCATTCTATCAGCAGAGGTAGGTTCTACTGCCAGTGTTTGGGCCACATCTGACATTCATCCGAGGCCCTCGTATCTGTTCTCCGAGCCAATTTCAAGCATATTGGTGAGGGTGCGAAGAAGATTGAGAAAGGCGAGTTCGCCATCGAAGATTCCACTACTCACAGAGACGTAAATTTGGCATTGCCCTGGGAGACATGCTTTGCCCCCGGCCAGCATGTCACCATGAGTATGGTTTTCAAATGGACGCAGGCGTTTATCAATTTGTGCCCTAAGTGTAATCACGATAAAGGCAACGATCCTACACAGGATGCAGATATTGAATGGTGAGCCCTTCGTCCTTCGTGTTGATATGATATCCAGCTTCGTTACTAAGAAAGTAAGTGGCCAATGTAAGATGGTAGACAGACGTTCCATATCCACGACTCCAGTTCCTGAACCTTCCACGGCGCCCATGGACCAAGAAGAGTCCATGATAACAAATTTGATGCTCTTGCTGAAACAGATTCAACCTAATGATGAAGAAGATGACATGCACCTGTTCGAGCGCGTGCGTATCAATCTCGAGATAGTTCGAACGCCCCACTAGTAGTTGGGCGAAGGAGTGGACTGTGCACTATGAAGCGGGAGCTAACATAGCATCGCATGTCTAGATCCTAATTTATGCATCTCTCTTAATTAGCTGACTAGTTTAAATTCCAGAACGCCTTTGTATTATTTGGAAATACCCGCCAATGACGACCAACAATTTCTGCATCAATCTCCCCTCAAAGGAGTATGGCGTAACAAGTCATGGTAGTAACTCTCGAACCCGACCCTGTCTACAACTACAGAGATGAAACTGAAGCAGAGATAGCGATGAACATAGCGGATCGAACATATATGCATTGAATCTAGCAGCTGGATGATCTAGGAGCTTGAGAATGAAAAGGTCGATGAGCTAGTATTTTGCTGAATGAGAAGCGACTTCAGGAGGCGACGAGGACATGTTTGCGGATAGTAGTTCTGAGAGCGATGATAGTGAGGAGTCGATCGATATTTAACCTCTGGGTGTTTAATTTGTCACCTGATGAGACTACTGTAACGTTAGCTCAAGCCTCATCCCTTACCTTACCTTTCCTTACCCATAGCCCTCATAGTTTTCCTTTTTCATTTTCTCTCCTTAGATATATATACCAATATAGACTACCTACTCTTCTCTTCTGGATATGTCCTTCCACCCAGAGACTCCTCTTATATTCATAGTGACGTGTTTACGAGCTCTTCAGTTGAGAAGTGCTTTTTCCCGCGAGACGTAGTACCTGGCTCCGACTATTGCTCTGAGCAGCTAGATTGATTGCCTAGACATATAATAGAAGAATAGAAGGAAGAAAGGGGGCTTTTTTTGATATGCTTTCATTGATCAGAGAAGGTGTTTTAATAAATGCTTTAATTTACTTGGGTCATGAAATAGCAGGCACCTAAATGGCCAGACACAAGTTTCCCAGACTAAATGGCAGTTAGTATATACCCTCAACATCTATCTTCTCAACTCCTCCTCTTCCTTCTCCCTCCTCAAAACCTCCAACTCCCACTCTTGCAGCCATGCAAGGACAAACATCACCTCTTGACTCTGCGCCTCCCTAACCGGCACCGGTGGCAGGAAAGCGGGCGGGTGATCGACCGTCTGGTTCGCAAAAAGGCCATTCTCATCCCAGTGATGAACGGCACCCTCGATCAACATAAACGGCTCGCTGACCGTACTCGTCCTATTCACCGCCGTGGTATTGAAGGGACTCGCATGCGGTGTGGCTGGGCGCCATGGATCCTGCTCGCCGTCGATGATGGCCAAGCGCGGGTAGGAGAGGCCGAAGCCGCCGTATTTATTGATGGCGTCGAGGTTGGGGGGCGTGGTGATGTTGAATGCGTATTTACAGATCAGCGACTGATACTCGAGATCGGAGGTGCGAGAGATGAGGGGGAGGATATCGGCTGGGTAGCCGGATCCGGTTTGTAGGTATCCCCATTGTGTGCAGTATTGGTAGGGCCAGGAGCGCCAGTCTTGCGTGATATCATCTTGAGTGTAGAAGGTTTCGTTGTGCGTGCTGAAGCAGGAATCTTGAGAGCCTTCGCATCTGTCGACAGAGTACTGAGCGAGCCAACCGATCCAGTTCAATATTGGCGTGGTAAGATTGGCAACTTGGTCCCCGTATCCACCATCCCGAATGAGGTTTTGAACGGTGCTCTTTACGTCTTCTGTAGCTGGATAGATCACAGAAGATGAAGTGAGGTTTCCACAATAGAAATCGAATGATGGATCATTGATCTCCGGATCCCAATTCTTCCCTTGCCATGATCCTATCCCGGCCGAAATAGCAGACGCGAAATCATTGTCGTACGTAACATTTGGAAGGCCAAAAGCCCCCTTGAGCATCGCAGTGGTATCCGAGTCATTCTTCTTAATGAGGATGTTGTCCACAATATCGATAACCTTCTGCTGATACTCAATGCATTGCTGATCCGCATAGACACGAATGGGCTCCCAATACGCCCAATAGTCCCAAATAGCTTCAGTCACACCACTCGAGGAGATTGCGCCTATGTTTGTTCAGTTTCCAACCTTCAACACAAGCAGGTAGAAGACCTACCCCAAAACACATCCGGATACAGCTTCCTCAAAAAGGCCACAAAAGCCCCAGCATAACTTCCGCCATACGTGATGTAAGCTGTATGCGGCGCAGTCAACAGCTTATCTTCCAACCCAGCAAACACCACATTCCTCGCAAAATACACCTGATCGGCCAGCGCCTGGTCTGTAGTCAAGAACCTCAGACTCTCCGTCGTCAAATTCGCCACTGGCCAACTAGTTCCATAATATCGATGTTCAATAACGACTCCAATCCCACTCGTAGCTACAGCTAAATCATGTAGCAACCCCTTCTGTAAGAAAGGTAATCGGCCCGTCCCGTCCGTTTCTCCGGATTGTAGCACAATGACAGGTCCGCCATCTTTGTAGTAGGTAGCGTCGAACCAGTACCGCAGGTTGAATGTATCGGAAGAGTGAGGCTCGTAGAGAGTGTCGTTGTGAAAGTGGTCGATGGGTACGGAGAGGTTGTATGCTGGGTAGAGGAGAGAGGGATCGGTGTCTTCGCGCTTGCTGAGGCTGCGGGCAGAGATGGTAGTTCTCTGGATATAGTGTTAGCTTCAATGATATGGCTATGTGGTACAAGATTTAGCTAACACGGGATTTGTGCTCAATTGCCCTCATAGACGTCGCTGCAAATGATGTTGTCGCGAATGCTAGCACCATGTAGAGGACCCTAAGCTTTTTCGCCATCGTGAGGCTTTCTATGGTTTATTTATTCCAAGAAGGTCTATACTAGCTATCGCGCTGTTTTTGAGAGATCTCCAAGATATTAGCACTTCATCCCATCTATTTGTTTACATTGGGGGTGGGGGAAGGGAGAGGGATGGATTCTATAGATCACCACTCACAATATATTGCGACACTAGATCCAACATTCATGCTCTACCAGCACTCCACCTCTAGGCAAGGATCTTGTAAGATATATTTCGCCATCGGGCATCGGCAGTATTCCATATTCATTGATTACGTGAGTTCCCCCGCTTCTCACCCAGGTGCCCAGAAGCAGAAGGTGTTCAGTGCGGATAATGCTGATCCACAGGTTCTTCAGGGGTCAAAAGCCTTATCGTGGTGTCCTGTGGTCCTGTGGGGAACTCCCTGGCTTCAGGCTTGGTGTTTGGATCTTGGCGTTCAGGCTTTCAAGGTGGGATGAAATACAGTATATACTTACACATGAATACCCGAGGGTAAATATATATACATCTAGATACTCCATATGATCCTGTTTCTGTTGTAGTAGTACATTTGCAATCTCGGTTTGATATCAGGCTAGACCTAAGCGTCGCATTTCTCAAGTTTGACAATGGTATCCCTCGCCATTCCTCTCTCAACCTTCCATTAAAAAGAAGAGAAAAGAAACCTCATACACGTCGATGCATGAACATAGACAGATAGAAATTACCCTGCCTCAGACTAGACCCAACAATATTATCTACCTATGAAACTCCACGACTCCGGTCCCAAGATCCCTTCCAATCCACTAAAACTGATGAACTTGCTCCTTTCTATACCCCAATTCCTCCAAAATCCCCCCTTTCCCCCCCTTCCACGACGCTCCCCCAAGCAACGCCTTCTCCATAGCCGGCGGACCACAAACAAACACCATCGCCGACGTCTTCTTCTTCTCCTCCCCCTCTCCAACCTCCATCCGCCCCGAAACCTGCTCCACCAACTCCCTCGTCACATAACCCTTCCGAAAGGGGCTACGATCCCCAGGTCTACTAACCGTATAAACAGCCTTAAACCGCTCCCCAAACCTACTTTCATAATCCTGCAGTTCCTTCCGGAATAAAACATCCTCATCGCTGTTCACACCGAAGAGAAGCGTGATTTTCGTATCATCAGATGGGTTTGAGAGGATTCCTTGGATGAGCTGGTAGCATGGTGTTATACCTGCGCCACCTGCTATGAGAGTGATGTGCTCATATTGATTAGGGATCCAGCGATGCCCTTTCAAGGATCCGACGAAGTAGAGACTGTCGCCTGGGCAGAGATCGTGTAGATAGCTGCTGGCTTTTCCGTTGGGGTATTTCTTGATTAGGAGTTCGAGGGCTCCGTGTTGATCTGTGATATAAATATATGAAAATTAACACGTGATTTTCAGGAGGGAGGGAAGAGGGGAGGGAAGCGTACCTAATGGGCTGATAGGTGTGTAGGGTCTTATAGTTGGGAAGAATTTCCCCTTCGGCCAGGTAAGTACCAAGACAGACGCTTTCAACTATCAACAGAAGCTACCAGTGGCATCTCCAGGGGAACATACAAGTCAAAAAAAGTCCACTCTTCGCCTCAGAGTTCGGAAATTCGAAACGCAGACGCTTGGTGTTATGATTAATAACCGTCGAGCTCTCAAGCCTCAACGATTGACCGAACCAACGTGAAAAGATGGCTTGTGGTTCTGGAGATTCCGCTTGGGCGTTGTTGGTGATGTAGGATCTGGCGAGGTAGATTCCAATACCGGTGACGGTCAGAAGCCCGGCTGTGACGGCTTTTGGTCGTTGGGCTTGGAGAAATGCTCGTGTGGCCATTTGGTGATGATGATTATTAAGAAAATGGGCAGTTTAATTGATACTGTACTGTACTCTTGAGGAGATGAGACAGCTGATTGTTCAATGAGTACCCTTGAAAGTAGATGTGAGAATAATAATAAAAAAATGTAATGAATGCGACCCTTACTCTCTGTTTATATGTATGCACTTGTACAGTAATCGAACTGTACAGTAATTATATGGGAGTGCGAACCCCGAGCATTTCATTCGAAAGGGTGGTTCGAGACCTACCCATCCCCTTCTCTACAACGAGCAATCAATACATGTATTCAGCCCAAAACGCCACATGCTGACATCAGATCCATCCCATCTCCATCTCCGCATACAGTACTGTACTGTACTGTATTGAATCGGTTGTCAGCAAGAATTTTGTCCGGTCTGTAGAAAACACCCCACCTCATCCCATCCAGCACCGGACAAATCTAGAACCCGAAGACCGCGCTACGCTACGCTGCTGGACTTTTCACACCTCACTTAAAATGTGCTACATGTAATACTGTACTGTACACTATGATAGGATACCGTGTCAATTTATTTTTTGTCCGTCGCCTAATAAGGCACAGTACTCACTACTTAGGGGTAAAATATCAATGTCCGAGATTCACACGGAAAAGCGATTGAAGCCCTTTTGTTTTGTCCGGGTCTGAATGACGGCCTACGTACATAATTACGGAATGGATTTATTTATCTTCCTTTCTAACCTCCACCTCCACCTCCTTCCGTTACAGTACAGTAAAGCCTCATGCCCTAAATATATGTGCACTATTTGAGAGATGGAAACTTGAAGGAAGAGATAAGGGAATGATTTGAGTGGAAAGAAGGCATGCCTTGTTTTTTATGTTGTTCGTTTCTTGTATTTGTAATGGTGCTCGAACCGGTTGGATACATGGAATGATTGGCAATTACTGTACTGTACTTGACAGGTAGGGTTGTATTTTTAAGGGCTTGTTGCTGGGGGAATTTTGGTTTTTGGTTTCGGGGTAGGTTATGATATTTGATAGCTTCATTTGGAGCTGACTCCATCGAGGGGTGTTGTTTGTTGGTTACTGCTACCCGTATTGACTAACCACCAAGAGAGCGGAAGATAGTAGCTGGGCAGCAGATTTTAACGATATAAATCACAATTGCGATATAGAGGCTGTCAGTGTTCAACGGCCTCAGGCCAAGTAGTTCATATTCACAAGTTCATCGTTTCATGCGACTTTCCACGCAGATCTCCTTCCAGACGCCCGTCCGGACCAGTGATCCATTCCCAAACTCCGAAAAACAAACAAGTAGTACCGTCCCATGAGTATAAACCATCTCAAAACCCTCAATTCAACCTGCGAGCCAAATCCCTACCCAGAATTCCAGAAAAACCCCGCTCGTAAACAAGCTGCTAGACTGTCTCGGAAGACTATCAAAAGGTATGTAATGGTAGGAAGGGACCAGATTGAACATCCTCGATGTCAAATATGAATGTCGATATGAAACAATGAGCGAAACCCTGCCGTAAACAGCATGCCAGACCGTCTCAAGAGACTATCAAAAGTATCATATGCCCATAGGAATCCAGCACCGAAAGACGTATCCGAGATTGTTGACCGAAGAGCGAGGGGTGAAGATGTAGATTGAAGTATGTAGGTACTTAACCACCGAAACCGTAAAGGGTACGGCCTTGGCGCTTGAGAGCGTAGACTACATCGAGAGAGGTGACAGTTTTTCTAATCTGAGGTTAGCGACAACTCAAACAAGGAATCAATACGACGTACCTCTTAGCGTGCTCAGTGTAGGTAACAGCGTCACGGATGACACCCTCAAGGAAGGTCTTCAAAACACCACGGGTCTCTTCGTAAATCACTTTGGAGTATTAGCATGATGGATATTTGAGGTCGACGCGATAACTTACTGGCCGAAATACGCTTGACACCACCACGACGCGCGAGACGACGGATAGCAGGCTTTGTGATACCTTGGATGTTATCACGAAGAATCTTGCGGTGACGCTTGGCTCCACCCTTGCCGAGACCCTTTCCGCCTTTTCCACCTGTGAGGCATTAGCATATATATTTGTGTAATTATGCGACGTGACGATGGATCGTGGATGGAAGGTAAATAACAGAAGCATAGCGATGTTATGAAGCAGTGTTATTGTGCTGAAGTTGCAGTTGATTGGCTAGAGGCAACGCGATGCGTGTTCTACACCCTCACCGAATTGCGACCGCGACAAAACGACGATGACACGAAAATCGCGGATACCGCGACAGGAAAAGATAGTACTTACGTCCAGTCATGATGAAAGTGTTGAAGAAGTATGTAGAAGCTGTTTGATGATGAAATAACGCGTCAGTTGACGATGTTGTAGGTCGTGTTTGATGGAAATGTCGAGAGTCGATATGGGTAAAGTGGTCTGAAAGAGGAGAAGGTCCTTTCGTGGGGCGACGACCTGGTTTTATCGAAAGCGCAGAGAGCCGTAATCACAGAGTTCGAAAGCGCGCTAAGCTTGATCGGTAATTGGGAAAGAAGTATGAAGTATGAAGTAATGCTCAATTATTATTACAGGGGTGCGGAAGAACATCCAAACTTTAGCTGATTCTTGCACTCTTCTTCCCATACCCAGTTACATGATTGGCTGTGATGCCGGGGCTGTAGACTCTAAGCGAGAACGCGGGTGTGGATCCAAACATCTTGGGAACCTCCACGACTTTACAACCTTCTCGAATTCTCTAGAGACGACGCAGACCCTTTACATTTCTTTAGTGGATGATACGATACGGCATGGCTACTGATTCATCTTGGGTTATTAAATTGCTACAATCCTCATTTGACGCGAAAACCCCGATTTTCGGTGCCGGAATCCCACTTGACTTAGCTCGCGACCCTCAGTTCCTTCGAACACGATATACTTTCCTCGACACACCGACGCGGTCTACACAAAGCATACAAAGAAGACATAAGAACGTTTTGATTTATGCGAGTTGGTACTAGGTCTGCTGGGTTGACATCGCTATCATTTGAATACCGTCGTGGTCGTTTTCTCTTGGGTTGCTTCTGCAACTTGTAAAGCACCGAATCCAAGCCCTTCTCTCCCTTCAAGACACATTCCTTTTATCGAAACTCGAATTGCTTCTGCTGGGATACCATATCATATTTCATGCTTGGATTTTCACCTTGTCTTCCCGACACAGTTGTCCGTGGTATACCTGCCGTGCACTAGTTGCAGGTGCATTTTTATACAAGTCAGGCAAAGGTGCCATGTACCTCTGAGAGACATGACTTTTCCTATTTCTATTTTGATATCTGGTGTCTTTTCCGACTACAAGGAAATCATCAATTTATCACTGTGCTAAAGATGTACCCTCTCTTGAATGGACGTGCCAGACCCGGGGTATATTTGTGGCTACCACTATGGATTGGCGCAGGTCATCCTTGATTTTGTTCATACTTGAACTGTTTGACTTTGATATTACAACCCAATTCTACGAACCAATCTCTCCTAAATTATTGAGGAGTTCTGCCGTATGGGTGAATGAATGACGGGTAGTCTTGTCAAGTCTCTATCATGTGGAATTTGAAGCCCGCGAGGTCTGAGAACTGGCAAAAATAACTGACGTTGCAGCTTTCCTTTGTTCGATTTCCATAAACTTCGGCTTCGGAATCTTACCATGGTCTTTCAGACGGCACTGCCGCCCCTCACTTTCCCTTCGATGTCAAGTGTCATTAATTACCCGGAGCCTGAAGAAGGCATCAATCTTTAGAGGTCATGCATCCATATATAACAAATTTTTCGCATTCGAAGTATTAGATCCGAATTTACGCCAGTGGCTATCTCAAAATGTAAGCGTACAATAGTTCGACTTGCCAGGTGGAATGTACTACTTCCGTGCTGGTGCCAGAAGTCTTTGTACCACTTCATTTCCAACTATGCCAGGACCTTCATATCTTCTATATCTCCAGAGTAGACACTCCTGACGAGATTTTATGCCACCGTGCTGATTCCATCTTCTCGGGCGTCGCTGATCTCTTTCGCCCCAATATTTCTTTGCCTGGAAGCTTCCCTCCGGCCTTGGACCCAAAGCTTGACCTTCGACTCCATCATCCGGACGGCCCAGCAGTAGCTTCAACATCTACCTTGAGTTTCTTATCCGGCAATGCCGCCGCATCACCTCTCGGCCCATCCACCTCGCCCAGAGACTCGTCTTCAACAGTCACTCCCTCTTCGCTCGCCTCCCTCTTCGCAATCCTCCTATCAACCGCCCTGCGAAACGTCCCATAAAGCAGCACACTCGCCACACCAGCCACCACAAAACTCCCGCAAATTGCTCCCCCAATAATGTCATAGTTATCACCCGCTGTCACAACACCATCCCAGAACCTCCCAGTCGGTTCTGCCACGTTCACGATTAAACTCAACAGTTGAATAACGCCTATAGCCATAGCCGCCGCAATCGTGATGAGGGTTAGTACAATGCTGTAATACAGAATGGCGATCTGATCGCGCGCGAGAGAAGTTGATGTGTATAGCGTCATCATCAATGCGCCATCCGTGGTGTCGAGCAAACACATGCCTGCCATGAAGAGGATTGGGAAGATGAGTATGAGCCAGAAAGAGGTCCCAGAAGCTCCTTGCAAACTTGCAATTCCTAGCAGTGCAACTTCAGACGAAGTATCGAAACCCAGCCCGAACAGTACTCCAAGGGGGTACATCTTCCACGGCCTGGTAAACTCTCGTCAGCACAAACCCAAGTCTATCTTCTCAGAAATCACATACCTGTCAATGAATCTGAACAAGCGCTTAAATATACGGAAAAGTGGTCCGCCCCCAATCCACGGGTCTTTCCTATTTTCCTCCCCATGCTCAATGATACTCTTCAACTGCGTCACTAGTTTCCATAATATCCACATGTTTAGCATGGATAGGATGATAAGAAACGCGGCAGAGACGGAGGTCCCGATGATACCGCCTACCTTTGAGAAGGACCCGAAACGGTCCGAGACGGCGGCAGCAGTTGCGGCTACGACGATGCAGGTTATAAGAACGATTCTAGAGAAATTGTTAAAGTTCTGTTGCTTGGAGAGAGGAAGGAAACGTACGTCGAGTGGCCTAGTGAGAAGAACGTCCCGACTGTTGTTGGACGTTGACCGTCTGCTATGAGACGTCGAGTCATGAGGTCGATTGCCTGGCCTGATATCAGCATTGTCCTGATTCCAAAATCATCGGATTGTGAAGGGGTGATTCGAGTTACTGACAGAAATATGATCCGCATCAAGCGCGTGTCGAAGGCCGAGAGTATAGGCTAGTGCAGCTGTTGATGCCATCGTCCTGTCGAGGAATATCTCATCAGTATTTCTCACTCAATCTTGCTACACTGCCATCAACGCCTATCTCAACCTAGACACCTTTTTCTCTTCACATTTCAACACCTTCAATAAAGGTATCGTCACATGACAATTTCATTCCTGTTTCCCTCCCTTCTAGTTCCCTCCCCTCCTCCCCCAATATCCCTTGCAAGAAATATAAACTCACGGATGATACGCCTGAAACCCCTTTCATCAGCACCTAACCATAATGCAAGCAAGCAAGTCCCATCAGACACAAAACGACCAGAAGAAAACAGCACAAAAACAAACAAAACTGACCAACACAACCCCCACCCCAACCCAAACCACAACATTAACAACAACCCAACTCCCAATCGTCCCCAGCACCTTCAACGGCAACCGATTAATCCCCGGCGTCCGCCCATGCACCTCACATATCTTCCCTATCCACGCCTTCCTCCCCCTCCGCAACGATGCATCGTAAAGCAGGGCATCCTCGGCATTCTGTGGCGCGGGGGAAGACATGAATTGAAGCGCGGGGAGAAACGGAGAGGAAAGTCTGATTGATACAACGCTAGGAGGGATTACGGTATATAGAAGATAAATTGAAATGAAATTAGATGGGGAAGGAAGGTGGAGGAATCGTATTGATGGTGGGAATTTGAGGCTGAAGATGGTTTATGGTGATTTGGGAGGTGGAGGGGTATATTAGGTGGGGTACTGTACTGTAGTAGGTGGGTGAGCTACGGCTCCACTACCTACGGTAATCTGACCAATCGGCTGCTGCATGTTATGTGACGAAATACGGTGCTGTATCCTCTAATTGGCTCGAAATGATATTTGCAGGAGTTGAGGCTATTCACAGACATATATATCTCTTATCCCTAGTATCTTTTTTCTTTCTTAGATGAAACATATATGTATATATATGTGGATGCTAATATACAAGTACTCGAAAGCCGAAGCCTATCCCGAGAGAGAATCCATCTCAAAGACACCCCTCGATGAAATTTCTCCATCCTCCAAACGCAGTAATATCAGATTTAATAGCAGCCCGATCACGATCCTCAAAAGCAAATCCCTTCACCCAACTCCCATCCACCAGCTCCACATCATCTACGAACAACGGTGCCGCCACGGCGCGACAGAACACGGCGAGATGCGAAGTCGGGACCGCCCAGACTTCAAGCTCAATGCTGCTACTTCCCGCATCATCGTCGGGCAAGACGCGAGTCAGCCCGGGTTTCCGTATGCGGGAACCGGGTGGCGGCGTGAGTTCGTAGAGACGGTATGCAGGTGCCGTGGCTGTTTTGGAGAGGAGCTTGCCGTTGATTTCTTGGAGTTGGTAGTTAAGTGGTAGTCCAGATAGATGTGCGCCTACCACAGCTAATGCCGTATTCTGTTGCGGGATATCATCATTCGCGAAACTGGAATGGTGAAACGAGGTATTTCCCAAGGGCCGAGAAGATCCTGCGAGGAAGCTCTGGGCGAGATTTAGGAGCTTCTTTTCTTGCCATTGTGTTGAAATTAGGGTTAGACCGAAGGATAAACCGTCAGCACGGAATCCTGCGGGGAATGATACGGCGGACCAGTCCAGAAGATTCACGAAATGCGTATAAGTGCCGAGCCGTGAGTTCTCAGCGATTGGCTCGTCCGCAATATCTTGTATCGTGGGGAAGGTGGGTGTAGTTGGAACGAGGATGGCATCGAAGTCCTTGAATGCATTCTCGATTTCTCGTGCGAGGTCACGTCGAAGATACTCGGCTTCAAAAACATCTACAGATGTGAAAGATTGTGCCTTTTCAATGATGGCTCGGACTACGGGATCCATATTGGTGCCGGCGGGCTTGGTGATGAAATCTTTGATGGCGGCGAAGCGTTCTGCGACCCAAGGACCGTCGTACAGGAGACTTCCAAGCTTGAAAAGTTGAGCGAAGTCTGTCGATACAATATCCCATCCTAAAGCGACACACTTTTCAAGTGCTTTCTCATAAGCTACTCGCTGTTCATCCTTGCCAAACCACGGTGTGTCGTTGCATATTGCAACTCGTGGGGTCTTAGTCCTGATATACTTCGGATCAGGCTCAGTCATCGGTCGTGAGAAAGCATCCTTCTCATCATACACACCAGCAATGTCCAGAACTAACTGGGCATCTTCAATCGTCAACGCAAGTATTGACACACAATCCAGACTCCTACATGCAGGTATGACTCCCCTTGCGCTCAAAAGTCCTCTTGTCGGTTTCAGCCCAACAATATTATTCAACCCCGCTGGTACTCGACCTGATCCTGCCGTATCTGTTCCCAGCGCGAACGGCACAATTGCTCGAGCCACAGCTGATGCAGAGCCCGAGCTTGATCCACCAGAAATGTACTTCTGGCTGAAGGGATTCGGCACCACCCCGTACGGAGACCGCGTTCCAACGAGGCCGGTAGCGAATTGATCGAGATTCGTCTTCCCAATCACAATTGCTCCTGATTTTCTCAGCGTCGCTATCACTCCTGCATCTTCCGTTGCAGTATATGCGAAATCTGGACAGGCCGCCGTTGTGAGGAAGCCAGCGACGTCGATGTTGTCCTTGGCTGCAAAGGGTACGCCATAGAGAGGAAGCAGTTCCTGTTTGGCTTCTAGCTCAAGGAGATGTTTCCATTGGTCACGGATTTGGTCTGATGTTGCAATTGATATCCAGGCCACGTCTGATTCTGACGTGTTTAGGGATTTCTGAAGCTGGAGTAAGCGTTCCAGTCCATCGCCGCGGGCTTGAAATACAATCCAGTCGCTGATGGTCAGGGGGCGAGTCCGATGACTTAATGCTGATTCTGACCACCACGAGTAAGGAAGTGCATTGTATGGATGAGATCAGAGTTCTTACTCGACATGTCGTTATCACGTGAATCATACACCATTTCACTCGTTGTTGAAGAGCCAAAGGCTTTGCGGTAACCAGCTGGCCGCCTTTTCAGAGAACAAAGCCTCGCGATCCCCCGTCCTGAGCCTATCCGGTAAGACTGTACTGCTTGACCATCAGATCTTAGGAGCTTAAAAGAAGAACCTCAAACTGGTAATATTGACTCCGCTCGTGAAGAGATGGCCCGACATCAATTTTGTAATAGGCTATGGTAGCGTAGCCCGGGCGCATTACACAGTTCAGTACCTGTACCCGTAGCCGCGCCGTCGGGCAGCGGGAGGGACTCGCCGTAGGCACATTTCCGACACGCGATAAGCTACAGCACTGTACTGTATACTCAACCCCAACACTTCTAAAAGCAAAGTACTCCCATTCCATCTTCACCATACAATCGAAGTTTCATCACAAGCCTAATAATTGCGTCGAAAAACCTCTTAGCCCAAGAATGCAGGAGAGATGAAAAATCATCATGAAAACGCTTCCAAAAATATATATATAAAAAACGCGGTACTTATCTTACTGTATGTAGTAGTCCTTGAGAAAAGATCTTGGGAGAGGAACGAGGTATCGATGCGATCGATGGTGATTAGTTCCGAAGTTGCGATTTTTTTTTCCAGATATCGATGGTACCTTAGAGTCGATATTTATCGTACAGTATTTCTGATATTTCCATGTAGGTTTTAACGTATTCATCTATTAACATCTCGAATCGAGTAGTGAGTACAACATGAGGAAGCTCCAGATCGCCACCAAGATTTGGAACGTAAAAAATAAGGAAAAAGAGAGTTAAAACTCCAACACGCCAGCCAGCCCATCCAAATCTAAACAAATCCAACGCCAGCAAATGTATGTGTTTTTTTCTCGCTTCCCCAAGTTTCTACACATTTTTCGTCAACATCTGACTCCTCTTCCAAACCTCTACTTCCACCCCACCACGCAAGACACCTATCCTCATGGTTGAAAGCAAATTGTGCGCAGCGTTCAAATGATTGTAGACACCACCATTGAACATAGCTGTAGCATCCTTCCCGATGGCACTTGTAATCAACTTCTTGCCTCCCGGATGCTGATTAATAAACGAGCCAACGTCGTGAATGACACCTCCAATGGCAACCAGCGTCTCACCATCTTTAGCCCGTTGGACAAAATCGTCCCACTCAATGAGAGGTAACTGTTCCAATGAGACGCCCCAATCCAATCGGGCTCGCTTCTGATCGAGTTTCTTCTGCTGTTGCTGTACGCGACCCTTCTCGATCTCGTTGCCAGGGAAGGTCTTGAGGTTCGATGCAAGACCCACGCATTTCCAGAGGTAGATGCACCATTTCGTAGGATCGTATTGATGCCATTGAATCGCATTCCGGTAATCAGACGGGAACTCGTGATGGAAGTTATGATATCCTTCGCCGAGAGTGACTAGTGCCGTGATAACATGATCTCGGGGCGAGTTCCGATCATCGAATGGTTGGTCGCCGATCCAATGGGCTAGGGAATTCACGCAGAACGTCGCTTGCTGTACGACGAAGAGTCGAAGGATCCCGGCGTAAATGAAGCCGCCTTTCCAGTCGCCCCAGCCAAGTCCTGCTACTGCGCATGGGAAGATCAGTGCCATGCCCAGGGCAACCTTGCCGAAGTGTCGGTGTTGCCACATGACTACCGGGTCGTTGTTTAGGTCTGAAATATCGACGCGGCCGATGAGTTGCGGGTCTTGTTTGAAGATCATCCAGCCCATGTGTGAATATAGGATGCCTCTCTGGACGGAGTATGGATCCTTGAGTGTATCTGTGTAGCGATGGTGGGCCCTATGGTTGCCTATTTGAAAGAATTGGAATCAGTCACTGCTTGCGTAGTTTGGGATGAAGTTTTCTGCAAGGAACAAGGCAATGCCTTGAATTTGGAATCGAGTTGCTGTACATAGTACAAATATCATATATAAGAAAATGATACTCACGGGACCACCATCGAATCGAACCTTGAACAGCTCCACCACCCAACAAAGCAAGACCATACTGTATAGGAGGAGTCGCAGAGTACGAGGTATGAGACCAAAGTCTATGATAGCCTGGCCATCTTGTCAGCTATTATTCCAGGATTGCTAACCATTTGCTTGTGAAAAGAGAGTCCTGCACATACCAGCAGTAATTCCCAAACCCGTGAGGAAGTAGTAAATGAAAGTCCAAACAGCCGTCTTCAACACAAGCGGAGTATAGTACGCAGCGTACATCCCGTACATGTGAATAAACACCGTGGCCGTCACGTTAACCCACGCAACATGATCCGGCCAATTCTTCCACGTCACAGGCTGATTCGCAATATGCGGTGGCTTCGTCCCCAATCCTCCCGTAGCGGCGCGAGTTCGTGTCGCTTTTGATGCCATATTCGAAAGAACGAGTGTTTTGTCAGTGGTATCAATCGAGACAAAACAAAAAAAAAAGGAAACTTCGGAAAGCAAGAGAAGCGATGCGATGCGAGATATCACTGCGAAAACATGGAAGAGAACAGACTAATAACAAAGATACTTCCACGTCCTAATAAACGAAAAAAAACAAGAAACCCACTCCCAATAATACACGTCCCTCGTATAGTCTTTTTTCGCATACTATTGCAACATTGTTACAATATTTTTGTTGGGATTTCAACACCTCCGGGGGCGGGAAAGGAAGGAAGGGTATTGTGTTTTGTGGGGGAAATAATAACGCTCCGTTTTCCATTCAACCAACGAAACATGGGCCGATTCTAAGGCTCGGGTAACCCAGTTTATCAGGCTCCGGTGGCACCAGCTGGAAGAAAACAGCCTATTTCTCGACCCATCTTTTAATCACATGTGATGCCTCGGCGTTCGATTATTTTTTTGGTGGTGTCTGTGTCTGGACAGGAAGGGAGGGAAAAACTTTCAAATGGCGCGGCGCGGTTTTGACCGATCATAGGGTTTTCTTGGATTGTTTGTTGAGAGATGGTGGGAAAGGGGAAAAGGGGGAAGAAGAGGAAAAGTATTGTTGGAGGTCTGGCCATCCCTAATAATTGGGTGTACAGTAGCGGCAAGCGAGGCGCTACTGTAAGCCTCTGTTTATAGCCGATGAAGTGTCATGATATGGAAAATGGAAAGGAAGAATAGAAACGAGGAAAGTCATCATGACAAGTTCAGAAACATTACAAGACAAGATCCTCGCGATATCTATATATTGTGAGCTAAATTTGGCATCGTACACACAAAAATGTACGAAGTACGGCGCTGACAGCGAGGACCGAAGGCAAGGTAAGGGATTATTCCCGAGGGAGAGATCTCTCCTTAATGCCACCACATATCCAAGAGATAAAATAATAAACCCCATTCATTTATATCTCTAGATGATCTAAATTTCATCTTAATCCTCCACTCCACTTCACTACTGTACTCCCCGAGAAATCTTTCCCTATTTCTCTCACTTCCTCCACCGCACCGAGCCACCGACACCCGTCCGTCTCTGCATATATATATATATACTACGTATACTTCGCACAGCGGAGAAAACAACAACAATGACTCTTCTTAAATTTCTCATCGCTTCTTCTTTGCGCCCTCACAGCTACTCTATCAATACGAATTTCTTAATTATAGTGAAGAAAGGCGCATAAGCGATGAGTTGGAGGAGCAGTAAGAGCCGAAAGTATTGCGATCAATAGTTTCGCTAAGGAGTAAGGACGGGCCTGGGGGGGGGGGTCCGGGGAGTTTCGATCTTGGATGGCCTTCGTCGTAAAGCACATTTTAAACAAAGAAGGATCACAAAGACACTTTACCTCAATCAAGTACGAGGTCTCGCGGCATCTCTAGTATACGTCCGACATCTCTCGTACAAACACTAGGTTCACTACTGCTATGGAGATCGACACGAAGACTGTATTTTCCAACTCCCGTTCCTCCGCCTCATATCCCCCTTCGATCTATGATAGCAATATTATTCATTCTATCTGGCTACGTTCTCTCATATATATCGTCCTTTTAAACTTGCTCGGACAAATGACAGCCGGCGTTCTCTATAACAACTTGTCCTCGGAGACATCTCGTAGGACGCTGAGGTTGTTTCATCTCATGAATCTTTCAATGATTGGTACTGCTGTGGCTATCTACTTCAACTGCTTTAGGGACAAGAGCGTCGGGCACGGAAACTGCCTGCTCAGAGAATGATCTCTTTTAGAGCAAATATAGGGTACACATTGGTACCGCATCGCATGCTGGATTAATCCTGCTTACTGGGCGGGAATGCCACATCTCTGGACTTTACCCATAGGATATCAAGGATCCATAGTCGCATTTCTGCTGGTCCTCGGCTTCGGAAACACGGAAAAGATCTTTGAGATTTCCTTCCCTCATTCTGTTCGCCATCTTCTTCGTGCATGTGGGAAGATGAAATACATTTCTTTTTTGTCAGCGGATCATTCTCGCAGAGCTCCGCATAGTCCGGAAAGTAAATCCTCTTGACCTGGAGAGCAGGCGCCTTAATGAGAACACACGCTCAAGGACGGCCAAGTCATCATAGTGGACAAGGACTTGTGTAAAGGCCTCTTCTTCGGCAGGTAGCCCGCCTACCAGGCTTGTATGTCGCTCGGCTTCCCCAACCTCTGTGGCCTCACCCCTGCCCAGTATACTGGTAGCGCAGTCCAGCAGCAATACTTCCGGATATCGAGATCGAGAGTTGTGTTCTTGCTGTGCTAGTCTTATTCGGAAACCTTGACATCTTACAAATGCCGTTCACGACCGAACTAGCGAGCTATACGAGGTATATCTTTCGACTTCTAAATCGTGCGCTGGACAATGCTCTTCACTGTGGGTATGTTTTTTATTGGACGCTACAAGACTTGGTTGCCATACGGTTATCCAAACCATAATGCGGGATTCTTCGTAGGCGCAATCCTCACCAGTGTCACCACTCCATTCGTGGTCTGGGTTGGAGATGTACATCGTAGAGGGTATTTGACATGGGAGCAGTAAGTGCGCAAGATAACTGAATGTAATCTGCGAGGAAATGTCCAATTGAGGCATAGGAAGCTCATAGGGCCGGCTTTGTTGACTTACGAAAGACGAACTGTCGGCGAGGTGTGGTCGAATGTTGAAGCAGGAGAAGATCGGAAGTCAGCTCCGCCACTTCGGCCCGGGTTTTTCTATTGTAGTGACCGCACCACTTCAATGTCCCGAAATAGTAGAGATATGATCATTCATCCCAGCACTTATAGCCCCGCCTTCCGGTAGATATCTGCCCAGCGTGTTACCGAGACCACTGCGGAACAGATTTGAGCTCCCTATGTTTCTCTCATTTGGCAATGTTGAGCTTATCGGTGCCATCTCATTGCGCTCTAATCTTGGAGGCGTGTGTTGTGGAGGGTCCGCTTTGGGTAAAGATGACTGCGCTGTCGTAGCCCCAGCTCGTTCAAGATCCTCCAATCTTCTCTTCAGTTTCTGCCCTATTCTAAAGTCAGTTCAAGACACTTTTCTTACCATGAATGTGATACTTGCTGTAATTCCTTTGAGCAATGCGATTTTGAACCCGTCGTCGCTCGGCTATATCAGGGATGAGTTTCCAGTCTTGATCTACAAGAGCTTGGCGTGATGCCGGTGATTTATGAGGTACTGAAGGAAGCAGCTGCGACTTCGCCGGAGGTGAGCTCTGTCGAACTTGGCGCTCGGACGTCATGCGGCAATTGGAGAATGATGAAATAAAGCTGAGTTGAGTGCTGCTATCCCCATTGTGAAAAGTTGATGGCGTAGTGTTTTTGGACGGATTTTGACCACGAGGTCTTGGTGGTCTCTTTCTTCCTTCCCCATGCTTGTATTCCTGAGGTTCGAACACGCTTCCTCCGCGATCTATACGTTGTAGAGTAATGGGTTGGCTTTGAATCCTACTTTGAAGAGAGGCTGGGTTGTGAATATTCTCATTTGTAGAGTTAGAATCTACAATTGATTGTATCCCTGAGGAGAAGCCTGAGCTTGCAAGTCTACTATCTGAGCTGGTGGAGGATGTCTTCACAGATGGTAGTACTCTCCTTACCTTCTCTAGTGGCGGCGTCCAGGGTTTCGTGTCGTTAGAAGCCTCGGACTTGACAATAATATCTTCCTGCTTTATTGGAGGAGTCATGAACGGCTCCGGATATTTGGCGCTCTGGGCTATCGATGTGTGTTTTTCATTGACCCAAGAAACTTGAGCACTCGGAAGTATGTATCGGGGTATCGGAAGCGGAGGAGGGACAAATGAATCTTTTTCTTTCTCGGTAGTTGTACTCCGGACTAGACTTTGCTTGGTAGGCTCATCTTCATGCTCTTGGTAGGTGTAGATACCGGTGGCCAATGAGCCACGTTGATACTTCTCATGGCCGCCCTGCGACGTAAATGCATTCTGTAATTTCGAATCGGGAAGAAATGAATTTTCTGTATGGCGGCTTCCATCATGAGATCCTAGCTCAGGTTTCATATCATCTATCGGGGGTATTTTTGCCGATGTTTCTCTTCGTGCATCGAGTCTATGGAGTAACGAGACATCGTAAGCCGTGGCATTGGCTTTGTAACGGGAATGGACTGAACTCTGAAACTCGGGTCTTGTTGCCGGCTCAGAATGGTCCAACCGGGAGAAAGGAGTCAGGTAAACATGACCTGAGTCAATGGGCGGATATAGAATTTCTCTTGGCTTCCCCGGAACCATGGCCGACTCACCGAGTCCTTTCTGTGAGTTGTATTCAAGAAGATCGTTCAGTACCACCTCCCCTCTATGTATGGGGCCATGAAGAGCTTCTGGCAGTGACGTATGTCCACCACCCGATTTCCGGTCGCTTGTTTTCCCTTCAGCTCCGCCCGATTTTCTGCTGTCGCCTTGATATGAGCCGCACGTTTCCTGCACCAAAGGAGCGGATTCTGTAGGTTTCTTAACTCCATCTAATAGCGACGTCTGTGTAAGCCTTGGTGCACTCAAGGAGAGATCCCGTTCCAGCATATTGGACGAAGTAACATATCCTACAAAAGAGCACGCAGGGTTCTCTGGAAGGAGGTCCCAGATGGAAATTGGTATCGACAAGAGAACCAGAGCCGAGAAGCCTTTATATACTGCTTCCACCTTAGCATATCTGACGAGTGTCGGGCAAGATGCAATCCATTTTTGACAGGATTCCGAATCCAATTTCTGGTGTTTCTCCAGAGCAAGCGAAATGATGACTCGAGGGACCTCGTGATCATCTCCTTTGATGTCATTGAGCGCTTCAATCGGGTAACATTTCCTCTTAAAAGATGATGGCTCGTGGATCTCAGAGGCCTGCTTTGGTACTTCTGGGGCTATAGGTGGGGAGTTGTTTGACATTATCGCTGATACCGGTGGTACGGTCTTGTGAAGTTGTGGCGTTGATCTCGTCTTTCGCCCTAGTTCAATGCTAGGTAAAGTTGGATCAGCTGTGGCGACCATATGAATTGGCGTCCTCCTGCACTCCAACTTCCGCCTCTTTCCGTTCTGCATCCGCTCTGGCCGTTCGTGCTTCAGTACCGATAAGACCTTATTGTGTAACATCGCAGCTGAGAATGGTGGAGCATCAATCCAATCCTCCAGGACTTCAATGAGCGAATTTGTGAATGAAAATCTGCCCGGCTGTGGAGCTATACTTTCGAACCCACAAGCTGCAATTGTTTCCGTCATGCGAGACCCTATTGTTGGTGCGGCACTGGCTGCTGCACAGCAATCCAGTAAAAGCAGAACATCAAAATCTGCCTTCTCAAATAGCGTTTGAATAGCTGACCATTCTAGTGAGGCATAATTGGGATCCGCCTTACTATTTCTATTTAGTGACTCGATAAAATGAAGAGTTAAAAAGCTACTTACCAAGTCCATGTGGCTCCTCTGCTCGCATTGATCCCTGCATGGCCGGCGTAGTAGACAATCACGAGTCCACCGTCGCCGTCATGTTCTTCAACGACATCTACCACTTTACCCATAAGCTTAAGATGTGAGCTCTTCGTTGGTATGAGCCATCGTTCCGTTTCAAAGCCATAATTGCGAAAGACCTTCTCCAGATCATCGAGCTCCCATCCAACCTGTGATTTGTAAGCAAGGTATCATTTGATTACCAGATCCTATCAATGGCCCGGAAGGTAAACATTGATCGATTCTGTAGGAAACTCACGTTCATCTCGTCATCCTCCCACCTTACTAATAGTACTGAGACATTGCTATACCGAGTTTGAGCCCTCCCCAGACTCCCCTCATTCGGAAAAGCTCGATCAGCCGCCTACAGCCTATCAGTGACTGGCTCCAAAGATGAAGTGTAGAATGCATACATTCTGTAAATCTTTGGCAAACGTATCTAAATCCTTGATATGAAATTTGGCTCGGCGGGTGTCATGCGTGGCGGATGGAGGCGCACAGAGTGGCGTGAATTCATCCTGAAGCTGCTATCAGCCGTCATCATCAACAGTAAAGATTATGCAACGCCAGCCTTACAAATGACTCCTCTGGACTCGTGTTTGGAGATTCATGTCCCTCAGCGGATGAAGGCGATGATGACGAGAGTGTGATGAATGGCTCAGTCATCTCCTCGTTATCAGATCTCATCGCTCACTGGGTCAGCATCTGGCTCGTGTTTTCGTGCGCAACGATTGAGGTTGATTTTAAGTTGTGACAATTGACAGGTGATATTGAAGAGGGGGGAGAGGGGCCGACAATCCCTGTCGTGATCGGTGAGCAGGAACGGTGAGCGGCTCAGCGGCTTGCGTGTCGCATGTCGAGCTCTTCTTCTTAGCCAGTGATAGTCCTGGGCTGGATAAATGGAACCAGTGGGTCTTTGTCAATGGTTTGTAAGTACATGATACAGTACTGTATTGGATGTCAAAGCGAAATAAATGTCCACAGATGTGATTTAATCAATTAATCAATCAATCAATCAATTGGTCAAGTCCGGTCTTCAAGATTCCAACTTTCTTTCTATGAATCAGATAATCTTGTTACATACTTTGATATCTCGTCGCTTGATACATATTATAACATTTATAAAAACAACCCGGCCCCTCATTCCCGGTACAGAAATGCTCTTCGATGAGACTTCAGTTGCGGCGCTCCTAAATAAAAATTGTACCTCCAAAACACAATAAGAAATGTAGACACCCGACCAGCAGTGTACTCCATAAACAAGAATGCTCAGCTCTCACTCCCCACAACAGCCTTGGCCTTCCGGCTCATAAATTTCGCCAACAATGCCGCCCACCTCACCGATCTCTCATCTACAACCCTCGCGAAAACATCCGCTGCCCAAAACACCAAGATTAGATTCACTACCGCAGCTACCAAGAATTGTCTAAAGTAAGCACCAGTATCATGGTCATGGCCCCATTGATCCCACGCCGGATTGAGAATTTTCGTGCCGACGCAGAACAGCACCGGGCCGTGCATAAGATAGAAGCCGAAGGAAATCCGGCCGAGGTATTGCGAGAATGTGTTGGTGAAGAGCCATTGAAGGCTGAAATTACGAAGGAAGTCGACAAAGCGACGAAAGATGTTGGGTCGAGAAAGAGTGGATGCAGGAGATGGGGTGTGAGGGGAGAGGGAGAGACAGAATGCCATGAGAACAGCGCCGATAATGCGAATGCCTTGATCCTTTCTACCGAAGAAGCTGGAAAGGTAGTTGAAGCTATCGGGAACGCACCAATACATAAAATCGACGCCGTAGGGAACGTGGGGAAACGAGAGGAAGTAGAGTGCGATGAAGAAGAGAGCGTAGGGAGCGACAGAGCGAAGCACCTTGCGGACAGGTTTAACGACCTTCTGGATCTTGGCCGAGTGTTTTCCCTTGAATGCAATGGCTTTCGACCAAATGTTTTGGTGAGCGGGCGTCTCAATCGTCATTTGAATCATGGATGCCTCGTTTGTAGGAAGAAAGACCTCGCCCTCGGGAACGGTATCCTGCTTCCCCTTCTTAGCGGCGAGATGTCGTGGTACGTCGAGATTTGCGAGAACCACACCACTGACGAACAGGAACAAATCCCACTTGCCCATATAATAGAGGTAACCGTCCCAGCTGAGTAGGAATGCCATTCTCCAGAAGGGGCTGAGCTTTGCAATAGCCAAAACAGTTCCATAAACCACGAACGATCCTCGGATTTCTAATGGTATGGTCCACAAGTGGCCATTATAAGGTGGCGAGTACGGTGATCCCTCGACAAAGAGGAATGGGTACATGAGTGCTCGTTGGTGTCCCCACCAGTCCCAAAACTGAGCCGACATGGTAGGTAATCGCGGCGGATTTGTGTTCCATCTCAATACATCACGGGTAAACAAGCCGTTGTACTGCAGAACTCCACAAATGAAGGTGTTGGCCGCACAGGGCAAGTACAATCGCATGCATCTCCTGAAAGTCGAACTTGAAAGTGTATCCAGGAGCTCGGCCTTCTCGCCGCTTTGGATTTTGGACAAAGCTCTGTATGATAACGCATACCCAGATATCACGAAAAATGTAGCGACAGCTGATGCTCCTCCTATAAGGACTCGGATGAGTGGCAGCTGGAAAAAGTATACATCCTGTTCTGACGCTCCATATGTGTTTTTGAGGACCGGAAACCAGTTTACGGCAAAATGTACCCAGAAAACGACGAAACAAGCAATGCCTCTCAAGCCGTCCAGATACGCCGTAGGCGAAAGTCTCCTATCCGAATCGGCATCTATACTCGACGAGCCACATCGGGGAATGAAACTGGGAATAAATGCCACAAATACTGATAGAATCCAGGATAAAAGTTGTATAAGAAGATATTTCAAGCAACCGAATGTAGTTTGTGTTCGTGTTGGTCGGGAATTCTCGTCCTTGAGATCATCGAATTCTGGTGGAGGCGTTAGAGGCGAGTTATCATCATGTGTATCTGTGTAAAATTCCGAGAGCAATGAGACTTCTTCTTTGACTTCTGTGGCACCCATTTTCGTAATGTTGAACCAATGTTCAAAAGTAAAGGGTAGAGAATATCAGATGAGAGAATACAACTCGAGCTGCTCATATGAACGAGGTAAGGGGGGTGTGGGTCAGATACATTCCGACTGCTGGAATCTAGAGGAGTTAGCGTGAACTCTGCCAATCCCGATAACCAGGACACAAAGCGAGGGTGGTAAAATAAATAGATGACGGGTTGGAAATGATTTGTGATTTGAGGCACATGGTGCAGATGTTAAGGAGTAGATACGAGGTTAGAAAGTGGTAGAACGGTCGTCACAAACCTGCAACTTTCCCTCACGTGTATGCATGCAGATACTCAAAACCTCAAAACTGACGAGTAAGTCTCGCGACCTATGACCCTTAAATCCCCACAAACCTTATCTAGTACAAAAGTTAAACGCAATGAAGGTTAAATTCTTAAGACATTTCCGACGTAATATCGGTAACGAGGCTACATGAAGGCAGCGAGACTCCACAAAGGAATGGATCATTGTAGAACATCACTTGAAATGCTCGTATGTTGGATAATTATTCGGTTGGCATTATGAGAGTATCTCATTTTTTTTAAGGAGGCCCCGTATTCAATAGAAAATGGCGTCAAGGATGCAGCGCCCATAGCCCAAGAGTCCCCCAATTGGGGCAGAATGAGACAAAAGGCACGAAGATCCAAGGCTTCGATGGCAAATTGCCGTTTCGGAGCAGTCAGTCAAAAAACGGCCGACATGAGCTAACCAAGACCAAAAGGCATGCTGATGGGTGGTAGCTCCTGGTGTTGAACATGCCACTTGGGTTGCATTAATATTTGTCCGGAGCAGAAATAAATGCTTCTATCGACAAAAAAATGAAAATTCTTACAATGCTGATTGATAACATAACGCAAGGTCTTTATAAGGTTGCAGTAGGGGCTCAAACTGAGCCGAGGCTCTCAAATGTCTGATAAACTCCTCTTGTTTTGTGCGCTTGACCGAAATGCTCGCGGTAAAGTGTCATTAATTCAGGGGGGGAGAACCATCAATCCAGCCACTTGGGAGGGTCGTGGAAATGCATTACTACAGTCTGTCGGCTGCCATCAAACCCTTGCAGATAAAGAATGCCGCGGTCTCAACAGCCAAGCAAGGGCAAGCTTCTCCTGAAGACTTCGCCACTGTGGCTGTGATAAACAATAAGTTACCTTAATCAGTATTCCAGTTTCTATCAAATTAAGACAAACTCAGTCGCTCCAATCTGCTCTTTGCAGCCTCCACCAATGCCGATTCACGGTCCAACAGCCCCATGATTTGCGCCATCTTCGCTTTTCTGATTTCGGACGGAACTTTCAGGCTTGGTGCTGATGGGATATCTTCCTCCGCAGCCATGTCTTCAATCTGGCTTAGAATGTCTTCCTTTACTTGCTGCACTTCGTCGTATCGTGCCCACGGTTCCTTCGATTTGCTCCCTCCGAATTCTTTACTCTCACCTCCTCCAAAAACCTTGCTCTCCACCAGTTGCACTTCTCCAATCCAAGCTTTCTCCTTATCGCTCAATTCTCTGCTGGTGCCCTTTGTGGCCTTCCGCCGAACTCTGTCGATACGGTCGCTAAGCGCCCTCTGCCTCTCTTTCACAGCATTGATCCTTACCTCAATGCTCTCATCGACCGCAATCACTGGGCCTTCATCGACATCGTCCCCAGTGATGGATTCGACCCGACTTGCGACGTCGTTCGCTTTTTTGATCTGACTCTTTAATTCTAGTTGCAGACGCTCGCAACGTCGGAAGAGTTCTGCAGCTGCAGTCCCAATGCGGTGTGTCTCCTCACTCAGGACCTTGTGCGCTTCTGCCATGATCTGCAATGTTGCAGGTGAAAGTCGGACCTCTTCTTTCAATAGTCGCTTATACTTGCTCTGCCCCAGTCTCTCAATAAAGGCCGGAAGTTCGGAATTGTCGTCAAGAATGTGAGAGGGTTCATATACAGGTCTTGGCTCACACAATATAAGAGGTCTGTCTGGTTCTGGGTCGTAGGCAGGTGAGCGTGATCGCGAACGCCGCACTTCATCTGCTGTTTTGTGGGCCGACTCGAACGTCAAAGCGATTGGTATATAGGGAGTAGCTGTGAGGAGAGAATATCCAAGGTCCGGGTCATTGATCAATATGCTGGCAGCAAGTGGCGAGGAATTGTCGATTGGTTTCTGTGTAAATATTCGCTGACGAGTTGAATTTTCAGCTTTCGCCATGAGATCAATTCGAAACTCGGCGCCAGCTGTAGCTTTGTTTATCTCGGCATCAAGGCGAAAGGCCCATGGTTGGAATGAAATGAAGGTGATGCTAGATGTGTTGGTGATATAGAAAGCATATCGGGAAAGCACATCGTGGCTGAATACTGGCCAATTACCTTCCCAGACTTCTCCGTCTTTTGAAGTATCCAAGACCTCGAAGGTGAGAAGAGATGGCGGGTCCAAGTCTTTGAGGAGCTGCAGAGCTTCTGGTTTGGTCTTGGGAAGCCATTGTGCTTCAACTCCGTCAATGTCCAAACACACAGAAAGTCGGCCGCTGCTCGTGAGTAGACAAATAATTCCTAGAGATAGTCCTTCCCGATCAACTTCTTCAGTCTCGAGATCATCCTCTTCTCCAAGCATTAATTGATCTGCATCAACTTTACCTCCTATCACGTAAATATCACTCAAGAACCCGTCCAGGTCATCTTCTGTCTCTTCAGGGGCTAGCTCAAGCTCGAATGGACCTTGCAATCTTGGTATCTTGCCCGGATGAGACGGTCTGGAAAATACTTCTGCAGGTGGGTCTCCAGGAAGATTTTCAGCACGTATCGGTTCCTGCTTATCGATTTCTGACATCCAGGTGAGTTGTTGTTGAGACAACACTTTAGCGTTCTGTGTAACTGATGGTTCATCCTCCATAGCTGCAACTTTAGCGACTATTGAGACAGATAGAGAAGGTATAAGAGCTGCCGGGGGTGACCACTTTTGTGGTAACAAGGGGCAAAGTGCATAGACATCACCCTCTCTCATAGCGATCCATAACGTCATTGGCGCCCATCCTCCGCTGTTTCGTCCGGCAAAGCACGCCGATGCAACTTCCATGTCAATTGAGTCCGGTGAAAAGCCCTTACTCATACCAGAGACGGAAGCAGAGAAGTCCTGATCTACCGATAGACCATCCGCAAGCTTTTTGAGATCAATTGCAAGTGTGGGTTTGTCGAAAGACCATCGATCTGTAATGGAAAGTTCCCATATGCGAACTACAGCGTCCTTCGTCACAGTCACTAAGCAAGTTCCATTGACCCCCAGCGGATGCCATAATGCTGAAGCTACCCCAGACTGTGATGTGACATGTGTGGTGGGACCTAATGTATAAGACTTTAGTTTCATGGGACGAGAATCCGCAGCAGTAAGTTGTGAAGGCTCCGGTAGGATCGCAATATGAATTGTATGCATCGTAAGAATAGCAACGTAGTTTCCGTGCGGCGAGATGATGAGTTGTCGGATGTCATCCGCGACTTGGGTTTTGATGGTCTGAGTTTGTTAGCATTTCTATAGGAATGAATATCTTCGGCAGAGAAACATACCCGATATCCTTGAGCGTGACTCTCTTCATACTGGCTAGTAAAGCTTTGTCTGCTATCCTTTCCGTCATCAGTCTCATTTGTCTTCTTAGATTGCTTGTCCTCGTAGGCATCCTTCAAGTAGACAAGGTCCGCCCATCGTATTTCCTTTCCAACAGCTATGAAGACTTCTGTGCCACGGCGCGCAATTGTCCGTCGAGGTCCCGGCTTCGCAGACCTCATATTGAAAGAGTTGAACCCGCTCCATTGATTTGGGAACGAGGTGCTGGCGTTCGACGGAGCTGCAGAAAAGAGGCTATGGCCAGGGTTGGGCTTCATAAGCCATGCCGGCGTGTATGCTGTGATCGTTGGCTTTTGCATTGCAAATTTTGGAGCTCAGCGAAGAATGCGTGAAGCTGTGCAGGCTCTCGAAGTTGCTTGAAAAGTCATGAAGCCCGCTGCGCGGCGTTATGGAGGTTTGTTAGAGGTAAGTTGTTGACAAAGGTCCAGCTATTTTCTGAGGTTGGACAGGAACCTGGATACAAAGAGGCTAGCTGCTGTAGCGCGTCGCGCGAAACCCCAACCGATCAATTCATGTCGCATTCTGGCATTTATCAAAACAGCACAACACAAGATGCCTGGCACAATAAGAAATACTGTTGATAGACTTGATAAGCCTAGTGCTTATTATCAGAGTAGAGTAAGTTGCCCTCTCTCATACGCATCTACCATGGAGTGCCTAATGTTGACCACAACTTCACTTTTAGAACAAGAAACGCAGGTACGATAGAGAAGATGAGGGAAGAGAACGCACACCAGAGGAGCCAGCTGAGGATCCACTGAAGGACGCCGCAACTCTCTATGTTGGGAATCTGTAAGTTTAGCTGAATGTATACGATGTTAGATTTGTCCTAACAAGTCGCATCAGCTCCTTCTACACGACTGAAGAGCAGATTCATGAGCTCTTTTCAAAGTGCGGCGAGATCAAGAGGTTGATTATGGGGCTGGATAGATTCAACAAAACTCCCTGCGGGTTTTGTTTCGTGGAGTACTACACGCATCAGGATGCACTAGATTGCATGAAATATATCGGAGGCACGAAGCTTGACGAGCGGATTATTCGGACAGATCTTGATCCTGGATTCCAAGAAGGCAGGCAATATGGAAGGGGAAAGTCTGGCGGCCAAGTGCGCGATGAGTACCGGGAAGAGTACGATGAGGGCAGAGGTGGGCTTGGCCGTGCTATTCAAGCAGAGAGAGCCAAGGAGGAGGAAGAGTATGGTAAGGGTAGGTAGATTACCATGCTTGTTGTATTTCTAGAGGCGTTAAGATGGCGTGATGTGAAATGGGATGGCAGATATGTTTCCTAAGAAGATCAAGATCATCCATAGATTATTGGTCTTATGAACATTCAATGCTTTCAAGTATCGCCGGAGCCATAGACAGGCACAATGGCTATCCCGTACAATTTACCCTCCTTCAAGATGTACACCAAACCCAAACGCCGTCCATGTCTGCTTGTACGTGATATGATACATCCGCCCTCCATTCTCCGTTTCGTCAGTACCCAGGGGGGTTGACTCTCTGTGATACTCTTGTCCACTTGGGGAGCTCTATGATATAATCAGTATTATTCTCTTCATTTAATTTTTCAAAAGGACATACTTCGGATGCTCTTCCTATATTTCTTCTCTTTCCTGTCGAAAATGGTATATTTATCCTTCGGCACCATCTCCTGTTCAATGGGCATCTCCTCCTTCCATCTCTCCACAGCCTTGGTCGTAATGCCTTGCTTTGCCAGGGCTTTATCCACTACTGCCACCACCGTATCGACAGCACGCAGGCGTTTCCGTTGTCGTGCCTTTTGAAATTTTGACAATCGCCATGGAATCTTCCTACAATTCGTTTGCTGTCAGTGTTTGCCTCAACAAGGTATTAAATGGCGCCGACTGGATGGACTCACCATAGAAGTCCCGAGCACAACGAGTTTGTGGGTCTGAAAGCTCCGAACATTGTGGTGGAGTTTGATGTCGATGCAGTACTAGACCGGATGTTGAAGCTTCTCAATATTTATTGATGCATGTACTGTACATGCGGAATGAGCCGCTTCGCTCCACCTTTCTAGAGCCTCAACACGAACTCGAGAAGTGCAGTGCAGTGCAATCCGACCCAACCCAAAGCCCACGACATAAACATAAACACATAAATGTCGTACTACTTTGCCATTATTGGCACTCAGGATAATCCTATCTTTGAGTACGAATTTGGGACCTCCAAGCAGGGGGGAGACGGGGTTGCACGATTTGCGGAACAGGCGCGGCATGTGAATCAATTCATCATCCACAGCAGCCTGGATATCGTAGAGGAGGTACAATGGGGAAGTGGACAGATGTAAGTAAATCCTCCCAATTCTCTAAATTAGAATGTTCTTGGATATACTAATGGATGCTCAAGGTACTTAAAGTGCATTGACCGATTCTACAACAATTATGTTTCTTGCTTCATGACAGGCGGAAGTAAGGGCAAAGCTCCATATCTGAGGAGAATGGACTGACAATGATGCAGATGTCAAATTTCTACTCCTTCATGCTCCATCTCAGCCTGCAACTACGACTACAAGCCGAGCTAGTACATCCATCGCTGCGAACCCTACTTCGCCCCAAACAGAGGAAGCAATCAAGCAGTTCTTCACTGAGGTCTACGAGAGTTGGGTCAAGACGATTATGAGCCCATTCTACCAAGTCAATATGGAAGTAAGGAGTCCGGTCTTCAGAGGTAGGGTTTCTGCTGCTGGTAAAAAGTACCTGTGAGCCGGATCCTGGGTGGATTCGTTGATTGGAGCGACCTCCTCCACGGATAAATAGCGCAACGATCACAAACTTGCAGGTCCCCCAAGATGCTACAGGAGCATGGTCGATGATCCACGGGCTGTATTTTTGAGTGTCCACCCGCTGCTTCTCGTATGTGTGCTGCGGAAGAATGCTCGCCACATGTTCGGCAGCAGGGAAGGATCAGAAAATTGGCAGAAGGGAATGTCATAATGTCAAGTCTTGCTCGCGGAGTTTTGGTAATCCATACTTTGCAAGGTGTCAAGTTCGACATAAATCATGAGAAACATCGAGAGAATGGTCCAGTCAATATTCGGCCGAAAGCAAGAATATGAAGAAATGACGAAAGGCCCACTGACAAGACCGAAGAGACACCAATCGATCGGCATGAATAGTCTGATAATAAATATAAACATGGCCCGAGGCCTGCATAAACAACGTTCTAATAGTGTATATTCTTGCGCCAGTCTGGAAAATTGACAACGTCGCATTTTGTTTGCTTCGAAATCCAATCCGCCAACCTGGTCTGATTCCAACCGCTCCGCCAACGTCTACCGTCTTCTGGCTTCCTCCTCTCACCCAGACGAATTGCCTTTGCCCAGTAGCAAGCTTCGCCGTCGAAGACATACTGTACGCACTCAGTGTTCATCTCACATACAGTAGCGCATTCTTCAAAATTCTGTGTCGTGCTTTTCTTCGCCCCTTCATGCAACAAGCCGGATCCAACATCCGCCAGAGATGAGTAATTATCCCAATCCTCTTGCATATCAGGCATGAATTGCAGTCTATGTTTCACTAGCCTTTCAAATATATCTGCCCATGTCAGAGGTGCCTGGATGGAGGAATTGTTAGCTGGATATGTAATGTGCCTTTTTGGCTATACATGGATGGGGCACGAACGGAGACATTTTTTCGACCGCTCTCGAACTGATGAAATTCTTTCATCTCTTCTGCGTTAAAATGATGCATTGTGAGGCTGGGTTGACACCAGTAGTCTGTGTAATACGGTATCGTTCCCGGCTTCTGCCCACTGATTTCTGGCTGCATATTGATAAGGTCATTTCCGTACTCTTTAAGTGCTTCGCTGACCATGACATCTCCACAGCACGAATTGTGTATCTTCGAGTCGTACCGCGCGGCCGTTCCATTGTGCGTAACTGCATAATCATGCATCAGACTCTTGGAGAAGACAACACCACTGCCTCCGTGAGGAAAGCCAGTACCTCCTATGAACGCTACGGATCCGAGAAACATCTTCTTGGCCGAGTCCAATGTTGGCAGCCAGTGAATGAGATTAGACCAGATGACATAGGTGTCGGCGTCAATGAGAATGTACCATTCTTTGTCAGGCGAAAACTCCCAGAGTTTCTCTAAGATGTGCGTGTTTTTGTATTTATCAAGCGTCCAAGCTGCAAGTTCATTTGGAGAGCCGGAGTCTCTCATTCCTTTCGTAGAGCTGACGTTTCCATCTCTTCGCCATGCTTCCTGCTGCAAATCGTAGAACTCGAAGGCGCGGTCCAGCTTTTTCACTTCGGGGGGTATAGTCACCAATGCGTCGTGTAGATGATACGGGCCAATATCTTGTTCAAGATCCGAGAAAAAGAAAACATTTTTGGCGCATCGTAGCGACGTCTGCATCAGTGTTGGTATCCTTTCTAATGCTTCTGATGCACCGGTCTTCACGGCGATGACAATATTGTTGGCAACTTCGGGATCCGGACATTGGCTCAACGGAAACAGGTCTAGGGGATGTCGCTGTTGTCTTGGGAAGCAGGTAAACAATGTGTACAGAACAGCTATTGTAAGGGCGACGATTCGCAAAAGTCTTGTGCTCCGTATGGAGGTTGGTAGGCTTGGAATGAGCAAGACCTGAGAAAGTAATCGATACATTAATGTGCCCAACAAATAATACAGAGAAAGAGAAATTTTACAGAGATTATTCCCTCTCCAGAATACAAATAATAAAGAAACTCAGCAAGTATCCTGACTACATGTTTGATAACTTTGTACTGATAACTAACATTTCCTACCTCCCGTATCCTTTTGCTATACCCCGCCCAAAACCCGACTGTGACTCTGTGAGTTTATGGCTAGTCATAGAGCTTAAGGAGATTGTATCCACAGCTCATGGGCGCTTGCGAGTAGTACATACTCACTGCTACTGTAGCCGATTATTAATATGGTAACATTGATGAAATCATGGGCACGGACTGGCTGGAAAGCTGCCGATTTGACGCCCGGGGTCATTAACAACACAACACTAAGCCCCACTTGCTCATTATTAACTTGAATAACTTTAAGTTGAAACGTCTGATCAATTATACCTCACGGCCATGTGTCCTAAAAGCTAATGTTAGTCGCCGCCGTATGGTGGCGCGCTTTGCCTAATCGCACTTTACGATGAGTGCTTCTGCAACGATATAGTATAGGTAAAAGTAAAGCATATAATATCGTTGATATCTTGTTTAATTAAGTTGGATTAATTTATCGCCTGAAGCTTGGAGCTGCGTTGTTGCCGATGGATTGAATTCAATAGCATGAATGCTCACTCGGCCCTGCATCTCCATCCTTTAAGTTTAAGAGGCAGAAAGTTCACTTCGTTTCACTTTCACTTTCGCTTTCGCCTTCACCTTCTCATTCACTTCCCTCTTTGTCTCCTTCCCCAGCTTCCAGCCCAGCAAATCTTTGTTGCACGGCGCACCCGAATGGTAAACAACGCAAGGCAACTGACCTTCCCATCAATCCGCCATCTCTAGATCTTTCCCGCTTAGTCCTGAATCCGCGATAAGCCAAGCTTTGATAGCCTGAGCTGCTTAACTGGCAACTGAAACGAGTATCCTATGAGAACTCTGAATCTGTCACCAGAGAAGTCTGAAGGTTTGTGGCGAGGTGAAGTTAGTCGTGAACTTGAAACCAGAACCTTCAATTGATACGAAGTACACTCGTGCCGCTTTAAAGTTGGCTAAACTCCTCGCTTAATTAAAGACTTTAAAGTCCCCCCTATCCACCAAACTGTGAATACTACTTAGGTAGTGTGCACTGTATCGAGTCGAACTTTTGTAATGGTACGTCGCTTCTGAGAAGCTTTTCCTATGTTGTGTCGCTGTCTGGCTATCTACATTTTATCGAATGTCCACTGAAGCCGTTCTGCGCTGTCAGCTGTTGACCCCTTTCTCGGTACTTGGACAGCTTCTCGTACCTTACGGTGATGCCAAAACCTCTCATCGCATTGTACTTCTTGTGTCTCTCCATTGTGTATTTTCAATCTCCTGGAATGTTCATCAATCCCTCACCACAGTGTCATTGGGAAACATCGGTCCAGTAAGCGAAAACGCTGTATACACCGCCAATAACCTTCTCAACGTAACATGGGTTCCCCTCGAATCTGGAACAAAGTTATCACAATGTGGCAGATTAATACCGAAGATCTAGAATAGTAGGTTGAAACCTTAAAGTATTTGTCCGGTACCAGTAAGACCCGCTGACTCGTGACTCGACGGAATATTGAAGCTAGAAGCAAAAGCTGACGAATTTCTAGGACAGTTAGACGGTTAGACACTCCAACCTATGTCTGGGATCCCATCGGGGTCGATGGAAACAATGGCAACCCAACTTTCAATTTATCTGCAAGCAATATTTTCTAGGCCGTTCCGGCCATCACCAGAAGCATAACGTCGAGCACATCTTCAATTCTTCAACTTCTCAAAGCACAGCTACGGTATCCTCTTCACGATCAACAACGACTCCAGCCACAAGCTCAACCTTGGCAGGAGGTTCCAATTCTACAGGCATGTCCACTGGCACCCAGGTCGGCATTGGACTGGGTGTCGGTCTCGGAGTCGCCCTTTTGACTGCGGTCCTGGCAGGCATATACTTGCTCTTGAGAAGGAAGAAGGCTATACCCGCTCCAGCTCCCACCGAGTGGACGTTTGGACAAACGGAATACAAACAGGGACTACCTGCAGCTGCTGCCTCCCCGCAATCTCAGCTGGTATCGACTTACGGCGGATCACAGCCTCTTAGACATGAATTGCCTTCATCGTAGCAAAGATATTGAAGGAGATGATGCGTACATTCTGTAGACACGAGGATACGTTGAGAGGTTGTAGTAGGGTCGGAGGCAGGCGGAGGCAGGTGGATTTAAACATGGGGAGGTTTCAGGTTTTACATGAGGTTTACGAATTCGATGATTAGATAATTAGAGACTGAAGGAATTCATGCACAACGAATAATGTACAGCTTGAAAGTTGAAGAAGGTCCTAGCCTTTGGGTGTCAATGAAATTTATGTCCACTGACTTGACTCCTAAAGCCCCTACTTTTCTGGGAATTTTCTTGGGCCTGTAATGCCTTTGAAATCTCAAGCAGCCTGTACCTACCTCACTCCTTACAATAATGAGGGTAGTCGAATGCCATTTCCAGCATTCCAACAAGTTGAGCGACGGGATTTCACAAGCTACTAAAATAAAAGCTGACATCTCGATGTTGAAGGAAGTGAGAAACTTTATCAGTCGAGTACGCGTGATCTCCAAAGACTTATCAGTTTCTTGAAGGAGAGTCAGAATCCCACACGCAAGATTGCAGGTATTGACAAGAAGTGCCAGATTCTGGCTCCGTTTCCAGACTCGCTTAAATTCGGCATGGAACCAAGAGATGGAGTCAGGGGCACTGTGCATATGATCGTATTCAAATCACCAGCAATCAATTGAAGCTTGAGGCATCTGAGATAGTCAATAAAGCTCACAGTCCTGGAGATAATTGCTAGGAAGGTGGTAGTATGTAGATTTGCGACCAATGGTATGCCTATCAGGCTTGGCAGTATGTGCGCAGAAACCTGGCACACCAAGTCTGAACTTCGTGCTCGATACCCGTAACAAGCAGGCCGGAGGCTGGACAATCAGATGTTGGCGAATAAAAGGAAGATAGGGATGGATCCAAATGAGGCTGATAGGCTTCTATATATATCTTTGTCGTCGCCATCAGTTGTTATCTTATCTTATCTATGCTACCCGTCCCGTCCCCGTCCCCGTCCCCGTCCCTTCGAGGCCCACTTCGTTCAAAATACAAGTCGCTCAGAGAAGCTCCCGCTCCTTTAGTCCCCATTGAGCTAGACGTGATTCCAATAGCCAATCGACTCCCATCTTGTGATCTTCGCCAAGTTCAACGTCGCATGTTCTAGCATCTTCATCTTCCTATCGAATGCGAGATACTCGTGCTTCGGAAACCAAAAGCAAATGCATTTGTGTGGAGAGTTGCCCGCCATGCATTCTGACTGCGTTCCTCACATCACCATTCTGGTTTTGCCCTGATATCCGACCAAGTGTGAGCTTCACAGATATCGTTTCAGCTGGTCAACCACGGGCACGCAACTCGATCAATACCTGCTACTTCTTAACGTGTGGGTAACGCGGTCCCGGTTCAAAAGTGGGAATACAGTGCTGGTACCGACTGATCTTCCTCCTCCAAGTATACATTTCCCACCAGTCTTAACTTTCTCTGTCCTAGACGCCTCTTCAGACCTGCCTTTCTCACTTTAAAGTGGCCCGATTCAATATGTCAACAGAGATTGTAGCGCCTAGGCCGTGGCAGGAAATCAGAGATGCAAAAAAGGCCGAGCAAGCAGCACGGATACCTGCTGATTGGAGATTGACCGAATTTCCACCAGCTGACACTGTCGACCTACGGCCTTTTGCGGCATCTTCTGGGATCTTGTCTGCACGAGAATTGACGATCACAGGCGAATCCGACGCAACTGGTTTGGCAGCAGCCATTGCGAAGGGTGTCTACTCTGCTGAGGAGGTCGCTATTGCATACTGCAAACGGGCTGCCATTGGTCACCAACTGTGCAACAGCCTCACGGAAATCATGTTCATGGATGCCATTGAAGATGCGAAGAAGCTGGATCAGTACTTCAAGGCAAATGGGATGACCGTGGGACCATTACACGGCCTGCCAATGACTTTCAAAGTACAGACCTCAATACCAACCCCCTTTGAGGATTTTGCTAATGAAGAATAGGAGTGCTTCCATGTCAAAGGCTACGATTATTCTAATGGCTACATCTCGAAAACCTTCAATCCTTCCACAACAACCACGTATGTCATAGAATTGGTCAAGGCTGCTGGAGCTGTCATAATTGCGAAAACGAATGTCCCACAAACAATGCTGGTGGCGGAATCCGATAATAATGTTTTCGGACGGACCAAGAATGCGGTTGTGAGCCACCTTACCACAGGTGGAAGCAGTGGTGGAGAGGGCTCAGTGGCAGGGTTTCGAAGCTCTGCAATTGGTGTCGGAACGGACGTCGGAGGATCAATCCGGTAGGCACCGAATTCGCGGTGGCATATGACCACAATCTAATGTGTTCATAGTATTCCTGCCGCTGCCAACGGCAGTTATGCGTATAAGCCAACATGTGGACTTTTACCATTCATTGGGTATGCTGCTTCCGGCTACACAGGTGTCAATACTGGTATTGGTGCAACTCTTGGTCCTCTGGCTCAGTCTGCTCGAGACCTGACGCTATTCACTAGGGTCATCCGAGATGCAAAGCCCTGGCTTGTTGATCCGGCAGTTGTACCATATGTATTTGAGAAGGGGACGATTGCGCGGAAACCAGTGGTTGGTGTTATTTATCAGAGTGGACTGACTCCTCATCCACCTATTCGACGGGCAATTCGAGAAGCAGTGGCAAAGTTAAAAGCTGCTGGTTTTGAAATCAAAGATTTCGTCCCACCTGATTTTGCGAGCATTCGAGAGATTACCAAAGAGATCTTTACCTTGGATGCAATGTCATACCAGAAAGGAGAAATTGTCAAAGCTGGCGAGCCTGCTGTTCAATCCGTTCATGATATTGGATTCTGGTCATTGCCTGCCAAAACGCAAGAGCAGACCTGGGAACTAAACACAAAGAGACTTGGTTTTTGCAAACAGATGCTAGATCGTTGGCAAGAGGCTCTAGTTGATGTTGTGCTCTGCCCTGTAGGCCCTCACACTGCTGTTCTGCCTGGACAGTGGAACAAGGATCATTACACAGTGGCATGGAATGCTGTAGATGTAGGCTGATCTTCCAGATGGCAGAAGAAAAGGATGAGAACTAACAATGCACAGTACCCATCGGTCATCATTCCATTCACCCATGCGGACCCAGCTCTTGATCCCAAAGACACAGACTTCGTCCCGTTGAGCGCCGCTGATGTCGAAAATGAAGCAAAATGTAGGTTCCTCAATCATACCCTTGTGTTTGTCTGATACTGACGGTATTATAATTAGATGATCCTGACCTTTTTACTGGCGCTCCTGCCGCCCTTCAAATTGTTGCGCCGAAATGGGGTGACGAGCAACTTCTGAGAGATGCCGAGACTATTGACCTCGTGCTGAACGGCGGCCCAGCAGACGAGCTTTCCTCTTAGGCTAAAGTTCCAAAGTTGTGAAGTGAAGGCCGCATTCAAAATGATCCCCGGTTTCCTCAGTGGGGTCTCTTGTATGTGTCTATACATATATCTGTCTTCTAGACCAGCTTTCCAACTGGTATTAAGCTTCGAATAATATACCTGCGTGACCTCCCAAACTACCCATATTTCCTCACCAGTATGTTGTTCTGACTTGTAGGACGACATCATCTTAGCTCAACTCACCCGGGCCACAGGGAGCTCGTAGTTTCACAGAAAGAAAGAGAAGTTGAATGCTACCTAGCTAGTTTCTCATGATAGCCAAGACCGGTCACATGTAGACAGCTGTATGTATATACATACTATTTCATCGCGTCCTGGGATTGAAAATTCGAAAGTATCTCAAGTACTTTCAACGACGGCCTAAAGAGACTATATAAGCCTTAGCGAGGTTAATTGGCCAAGGATGGAGCGGCAATGCAGACCCCTCCCCTCCCCTCCCCCCACCATCCCGCTGGATTCAGTGGAGCTGTGATAAGATGGGCTGATTAAGTGGGGGTCCTGCCTATGGCTGCTTGACCTCGCCAGCAACATGTTTGTCAATTTTTTGCTCGGCAGAGAACCTGGTCTGTCAGGAGTTCACGAGGCAACATTGACTTCATTGATTTCTTCCAGACCCGAGATTCCTGATCCCGTCTTTCACCAATTCCAAGAAATTGAGGCCATTTCTTGCACACCGATAGATCCGCCTCTGAGCCATATCCCATCTTGAGCTTGAGGCCAGTCTCATGACTTGACCACATTTGAAAAGAAGAGGGCACATGTCAAAATCTAACACAAAGAACATATACCATTTTTGTATTCTCACTTGCACTCATTCAGAGTCATTCTTGACCTCGCTAACGTCGAACTTATTTCTCGTTCAATCTTGTGCAGCGTTACAATGGCAACCTTCCTTTCACCCACACCGACACGTCCTTCAACCGCAACTCAAGAGCCTCTTGAGCCGGAGAAAGAATTCAATATCTGTCTCGTGGGTAGCGGTGGCGTTGGGACTATCGCCGCGCTGGTACTAGAGAAAAGCGGGAGATCCAGGGTCACAGTAGTGTTGAGAGGGAGCTATGATGCCGTGAATGAGAAGGGTTTTGATATTGAGAGTGTCGATCATGGGACTTTGAAGGGATGGAAGCCTAGTAGAGGTGAGTTAAAACTTTCCTTTCGTTCAAGTTAAGGATTGGTATTGCATCGTGTTGCAATTTGAGGTTTTGGTTTCTTGAGCTAGAGCATGTTGCATTGGTGAGCATGATAGGATGAGAATACCAGAAGAGTTCATTTGATGAGACTAGGAGAGATACAAACTTACATAACAACACACACATATAGTCGTTCCTAGTATCGAGGAAGCTACTTTCGCTCCTCGACCTTGCTACACAGCACCACTTCCCACCGGCGCCGCAACACCCATGGAGTCCCCTCGAGAACGCTACGACTTCCTCGTACTCTGCACCAAACAACTTCCCGACAAGTATTCACTATCAGAGATGGTCACTCCGCTGATAACTCCCGGCCTAACAACCATCGTCTTGATCCAAAACGGCATCTTCATCCACCTCCCCTTCATCACTTCTTTCCCCACAAACGTAACCATATCCGCCGTCTCCATGATCGGCTCGTTCACATCCAAGCCCAACATCGTGAAGCAAATCGGACCCGACATCCTACAAATCGGAGCACACTACCACCCCGGCGTCGCCGACGCTCTATCCCTAGAGCGAACACAGACGTTCATCGACATGTACCGCTCCGGAGGCGCGAATAGCTGTCGATTAGCAGATGACATGATGCTTGCGCGATGGGCGAAACTGCTCTGGAACGCACCGTTCAATGGTCTCTGCGCATTAATGGAGATGACGGTCGGTGAAGTGTTGCGCGGCGGGGCGCGAGAGAAGATGGTTGAGCCGATGATGCGGGAGATTGTCGCTATTGCGAAAATGGATGGGACGGAGTTGACGGAGGATTTGGTCCAGGAGATGTTATGGAGGAGTCCGGAAACGAGCATGTATCGCCCGAGTATGCTGCTTGATAGGGAGCTGGGACGACCGATGGAGATCGAGGTTATTCTCGGGGATGCGGTTAGGAGGGGAAGGGAGTTGGGGGTTGAGTGTAGGGTTTTGGGCAGTGTGTATGACTTGCTGTCTTTGGTGAGATGGAAATCTGAAAATGCGTTTTGTTCTTGAATATCAACTCTGCACTTTATCGCCAGATAGATCGTGTAATCTAAAGGACTTTAACTTATTTTCTTTTTGAAAAGGAAGGTATGACCCAGCGCATAGCCCCCTCCCTAAAAAATAGCATGTGATGTAAATGTCTACAAAGGAAAAAGAAGTTGAACGAGGTCATCCTCGGTAAATGAACTCGGAAGTTCAATATACATGGTACTTGCTATATATAAACAAATAGGCGAAACCACCCCGTCGAACAGCAGTGGCAGCCGTTTGCATGGCGCAGCGGTCGGGGCGATCTGTGTTCTGACGGAGGATCTTTTTTTTTAAAAATTATTTTGGGAAATTCACTATTCTTGGTATATGTAAACAAATAAAGTAAACTTTTCCGTCGAACAGCAGTGGCAGCCGCTTGCATGGCGCAGCGGTCAGGGCAAGCTGTGTTCTGACGGAGGATCAATTTTTTTTGACGATTTTTTTGGTGAATTAAGAAAATCTCTCATCGAACTCGTCTTACTGATCTCTCTCTGCCACATACTATATTTTTTTTTTAAAAAGACACTTACAAGTTACAACCTCCCAATCCAGGCTATCCCCCACATAAGCCACAACTGCCAAATCCATGCCTGACATCAACACTTGCCACATTATATCGTCTGTCATAGCTCTAAACACATAGAGAGGGATCAATAGATAAAAGAGGTTATTTTGAATTCATGATTCTGCCACTCTAGTAGAGTACTCCCTATGTTTCCTATTCCTCCCCTCAATAAACCTCTCCAACCCCTCCGGCACCACCGCCTCACCCGTCAACCCGCTCGCCACCGGCCCATCCAACACATCATACACCGGCACAACCCCCGTCCAAACCGGCTGCTCTCTAACCAAGCCATCTTTTTCCGGATTTCTAGGTTGAATACCCGGGATCCCTGTTCTTGACTTTAAGCTCAAACTGTCGATATCCACTCTCAGCACACACACGAGTGAGATCTGGAATGAGGAGACGGGGTTAACGTCTTCCCAGCGGTCGGCGACGATATGGTTTGTGACGCCGCGCATGATCTCGTGTTTGAGTGCGAGGTCGGTGATCGGGGTGCAGGAGCCGTGGATGATGGCGCTGCGGTAATTGAATGTGTGGCCGTTGGGAGCTGAGGAGAGGACTAGACCGTCGACTAGTTTTTAATATCAACGAACTGCCCTCTTTTCTCTTTATCGAGCTAGATGAGAATAAGTCGAATGTGACTTACCTTTTGTTGCGGTCACACAAACGTTAATTTTCTCATCTTTTTCGGAGCCATCTTCAGTCTTGTTTTGCCGGACGAGTTCCATTAATCTCGCACTCGGATGGCCGTGAAGATATACAGCGGTACTATCACCAATTGTATGGAATAATGCAATCATGGGTAAACATTGTGGTAGTCCTTTGTCAATATAACTAACATAGGCCATGAATGTATCATCGAAGACTGCTGACACGGAGGCGAGGTCATATTGGCCTCGTTGTTGATGTCTTCTGAGCTCTGCCGGTTTCATTATGGTGGTGCGTTTACGAGAATAGATTTTTTGGAGGTATGTCGAGATACGACCTTAATGATTTGACGGGATGGTATAGTAATATGCTCGCCCGATCCATTTCGTGATGAGTTGGGCTTGATTAGGGGGTGGTGATTTTAGCCGAGGGTGGGGTGGATAAGTGTGCAGAATGTTACGTAAAGTTGAGCAGCTGAGCTAAGATAGCATAAAGGAGCACTAAAGCAGCGTGGTTACTAAATTTGCTGTGTGGTCTCTCGATTCTTGAAAAGCAAGGTCTGAATTTGTAGAGCTTGGTTCGTCAATTTGGTACGCAATTGGAATTTTTAGTTTGGGGAGTTAGAAGAGCTCTGTCAAAGCCCGATCTAGGTACGAGCGTCTTGGCTAGCTGGGTACGCCTGAACATTGAACCGGTATGCTAAAACCTTGATTAATTGAAAAAAATTGTAAATTGCGTGCATAGATCTCATATCTTTTTGTTAGAATAGGCCAATGAAGAAGACCCATATTGTTCTCATGCTTGAAATAATCTACTCTCCGTCGATCAAAAGTAAACAAACCAGTCTAAGCTAAGCGAGACCCGGCGTTGTCACACCACTAAAAGCGAGGGAGAATTCGATGGATTGATAGATTGAATAATATTAAGTTAACCCTTGCAAATATTTTTGAAAAGATTGAGCTCAAGCTTTGGTCCCAAGCTCAAAATCAAATGCCGAATGCAAAGCTCTGGTGAACAGAAAATGCTTCCCTAGAATCTCTAAACGACCCAGGATCTCATCTTTGATGCCATCTAGCATTTTTCCTGACGAACAATAACATTCCAATTGGCCGTATCAAAGGTTTGACCACAGACAGTGCAGCTGGTTCGACTGCATCGTCGGCACTGGTTCATAACATCCTGTGCTCTGTCGCCAATATCGTGAGAAGCAATGCCTCGTTCGTCGGCATTCTACAAGACGAAAAATGTGTCAATATTCACCTTGGCAAAGCATAATTGGGCGGAAAGATAGACAAATGTGGTTGGGGAGAAAGAAATCAGTAGGACTTACATCATTGCACAGAAACATGGAAGCAGCGCCTCCGCAGGTAACCTTGGCGCATCGACCTGGGCCACCACCAATGATGACAGTACCGGGGAAGGATCTCATGAAATCAATCAATTGATTGACGGCTCCGGCATCGACGGGCTCCCATCCCCAGTTTGCCACTGGGCAGCAATAGGTATTCTAGTAAATGAATGGTAGTCAGCAAGGGTGCATCGGGATACAGGAATACAGATTGTAAGAGGACTAGGTTTTCTTACCCGGAGATCACGGGCTTGAGCTTGAGCGGTATCCTTGGTAGCATCATTTGCTGAGGGATTGGCATCAGAGGTGAGGTCAGAGAGCTTGAAGTTGGGATATTGCTCGCGAAGTTGAGCTGTAACCTCCTGTTTGAAAATTCAGTGTCAGTTTGTGGGTTGTGGTTATCTCATAGGCAGGTGATTGTACCTGAATAGTTCCGTTGAGTTGAAACTCAGCACCGTAGATAATTCCCTTCCATTGTGCGACACCAGTGTTGTAGCTGGGGGACTCTTCAGTTGGCTTGAAGAGGTTGACATCAGCAGTGGCTACAGCACCAAAGGTGATGAGTAGAAGAAGGTTGAAGAACATGTTGATGATTTGTATTATGGCCTTTGAAGTAAATGTTCTGTGTGTTAAAGACTTTGAAGTGATTGAAGTAAGTCAAGTAACAATTGGCTGTTGCGTAACTTGTGTTTTGTGAAGGGGAAGGATTGTGAACGTTGAAAGTGCGTTGACTGGACGAGTTGGTCTCTTTTATGGAGCTGGGAAGCTCAGATTGAATTCACAATCAACGAGCTATAGCGCTAAGAAGAGCACCAATCAGAGCTTATTCCCAACTTGGTTGATTGAATTGTCGGTTGTCGATTCTCGGGTGTTTACTTTCGGCCTTATTCAGGAACCAAAGGTTTGTCCAGGCTAAGGAACAACAATACAGTGTGTCCACCAAGAGAGACGCTAGCATTACTAAGAAAGGCTTCAAAATCGCATGTCATACAAACCAACAGACGTTAAGTGCCAAGGAATGTATTGCCACATAGTTCCGATTCACTTGTTCTCAAGAGGGAAGAGGGATGTACCATTCTGAGGCTCTTGTATTGCACGCCCGCCTCTTCTGCAGATACCAGTAAATATGCTTGTGAAGTACAATTCACCAAAACAAGTAATGAAATGAGGTGGTGGCTTGGCATCAAACAAATGATTACATTACTTTCACTTAATATCACAGAACAAACAGAAATGGTCATTTCGTAGACTCTAGATCCTTGTTCGAATCACCTATCATGGTCCTTACTATGCAAGATAAGGCATTTTGAGCCTACCGAAGAGCACCCGATAGCACATAGCTCGTCAAAAACTGCCCATGATCATTGGAAGAGGCAGCATGATGCATTCGAGGGTAGTTTTCTACGTCATGTACATTAAATAGTCATTGATCTGCCGTTTTGGGATCGAATGAATGTGTTACAACAACGAACAATAGGTGCGCTAATGTTTAATTGCAGCAGCCCTCTAGCTCCTCCTAAAGGTATAAGTAGGGCCCATTCCTCCCTTTGACCTCTTCCTTTCTTTTCCTATCAAGCAGATTGCCACTGTATCAAATTCTTGGACAAACGCCTGATACTCCTTGAAAAACGAGACCGCCCTTTTGGAAGCTCTCACACCATCGCAACGATGCTCTTCATTACTTTGCTCTTTAGCGTTCTGCTTTTTGCAGTTTCTGGTCCTGTGGTAAATATCCTTTGACTCCAACAAATACACCAAGCTGCATCTACTAACTCTCAACCATAGGTCTTTGCTGCTCCATCGGTTTTGACCACTCCGCTCAACGGTCTCCCTCGAGGTTATGAGAAGTATAAGATGGGCGTCCTCCGTGTCACTGGCTCCTTTGATGGCTGGGAAATCAACCATAACGGTACAATTCAGGTATGAGATCTTTATTTCCTCAGGAAGTAGCCCTCAGTACCTTGGCTCTAACCAAAAATAGGAAGTCTTTGCGCAATTGGAACTTGAACATCCCGACTTGAAAGCCAAGGTGGCCGCAATCGCCGAGTCTACCGCCTCTGACACTTCTGCCACCATCGCTGCCCGCACCTATAATGCCGGTCCTGGTGATTCAAAGGTATGTAGCCTCCACATCCAATATGTCTCCAAGGCCTATGCACACAGAACTATGGAGAGCTAATGAAGCTTTCATTTTTAGGACTCTGCTCAATGCTGTGCACCCAACAAATTACCTTGTAAGTTGTACTACCCTTTGTAATTATCAACTCACCAACGCTTTGACTAGGGAACTACGCACAAGTAAGCTATATCAAGGACGGAATAGATTACCTCAACCGCATCAAGGTGTTCTGTACCGCTGGTCCTCGAAGCTGCGTTCGCATTAGCTGCTCCTACCGATCCGCCATTCTTCTATGCAACGACGCAAGTCATCCTCATAATCCTTCATCCTGCTAAGAACTTTCGTACTAATTATTTTACTACAGCGCAACGATGATATCAAGGCTCCTTGCAATTGGATCTCCACTTTTGCGCAAAGTGCTATCGACTCGTGCAGCCGCGAATATAGCGAAGGTCCAAACTATAAGGAGACATGTGCTCAAGTGTTTGCACATACCAGAGACTACAATGTCGTCACTCATGCTGATGCTACTAACGGCTGTTAATTTTGGCATAGGGGGATTTCTTCTTCATTTTGATAACAAGCTTGTTATAGATGGAGGAAGACCTTTTTAAGAATTGGCACCTTAGCATAGTTTGGTAGACTCTAGCAGTCATTTTCTTTCTGGTGGTTTTGGAGCAGCCTTGTTTTTCAAGAACGGGTCGTGGCCGATATTTGGTATCTGTTGACCGGATATCGGTTGCCTGTTTGGTTGTTTCTTGACTGCCGCACATACAAAAGCTTTGAGTTTTGCTCGATCATGGTCCCATTTGAATAATTCCGCTATCATTGATAAAGTTCATGAGCTAACTATTCTGTCTTGCTTTGCTCTCTCCACAGAGTTCATATCTCATCAAGTGTTATGAGCAATGATGGGTTCATTAACCCCAAGTTACCACATCTTCTAGGGCTAACACTAATCCAAAATTATTTTTGACAGACTTCCGAATGGCATACAGTAGGTATAAGATACCATTTTGGTGGAACTACAAAAGTTTAAGGACGTTATGGCACTTGAACATCAATTCATCATTCTTCCACACAGTGCTACCAACTGACTGTGTCACACTGTCGCTGATTTAAAGCGTTATGATAAAAGCACTCTGCAAGGGCTATTTTGAATACACAAATGCTGCTCTAATACTTGGAGCTCCTGTAACATCGATTGAGAGCCTACATGATAAAGTGAACCCGAATCCTTTCAGATTAACGCAAGAGACACTTTGAGCTTAATCGTAATTACGAAGTGAAGTGAATTAATAGTATTGAATTCGATCGACTACTATGTTGTGTGAACGGAAGGTGTTCTAAGCTCTTGCATGTGAAAACGAGAGTTGTATTATTCTGCCTACAAATACTCGTAACATTTTCAACCTTCAACCTTCAATTCTCAAGAAACACCTACCATTTCTCATATGCCTGCAACATTGAACTCTGTAGTAAACCTACTTAAGATCTCAGATATCATACTACTCCAGCATAAATGTATACTATGCATCCCTTCACTATAATCTTCAGCTTCTTAGTGCTCTTGAAGTTGACTCCTGCTTTGGTAAATCTCTTCAGCATAGTTCAATCTTCTATCAATCTTATTAATGAACTCTTAGGGACTTGTTACCGTCTCTGACACCTCTAAGCATCATTCTGATGGCACGAAACTGTACTTACGAGACGGTACAGTGGCCAGAAGTGAGCCGATGGGGCTCATTGGGTCCATTGATGGTCACGAGGTGCATCTTAACGGCACAATTCAGGTATCACACCTCTCTTAATTAGAACTTTCTGATGATCACTTGCTCACAAGATGTCACGCAGGAAATATATGCTCAAGTGGAAGAGTTGCATGAAAGCTTCTCAACCACTCACCATCTCAGCAATCTCCCCTCTGATCTGGCTTTGATCACTCGTGATAATACTTTGGAGGCTCGGAATAAGGTATATGAGATAGCTTCTGTCTAGATACTGTCTTAAAGCTATAAAGGGGAAAAGTATGCTGACACAAGTATAATCATAGGGAAACACATACTGCTGTCCCGTTCAGCACTGGCACTGGGGCGACGCCGACCAGGATACGATCAGAGAAGGAATCAAATATCTGAGAGGCGTCAAAGCAATATGTGATGTCGGACCAAGATCCTGCGTTCGTGTCAGTTGCTCGGTATGTGAAAATTTCCCCATCTTCTCACCTCTACCCCGTATCGACTATCGAAGGGGTTCAGCGCTTGAGAATAAACCTTACCTGCATCTTGCTATAGATCATTGAACGCCTCCTCTACACATAATTCTAATTCTGTCACAGTGGAATGCAGCAATTTACCTCTGCAACGATGTATGTCTCTCCCGTATCCCGTAACCCGTTCCGCCAAGGAGGAGGAAAATATTCGAACTCAGCGCTAACATGCTGTCAAAAGGCAAATCACAAACTCATAACCGATTGCGAATGGATTGCCAACTACGCCGAAGAATTGATCCAATCTTGTCCAAGAACCGCTCTTTTCACGAAATTCGTATGCGGCCAGGTATGTGAAGATATTCCCGTATCTGTCTCCTTTTAAATCAATGCTAACTGGAGACACAGATATTTGATCCTGATAATTACAACGTTATTGTTCGCTATGAGACTTGTTAGTCGTGCCTCTTGCATATATTTTAGCCTGAAGTTCTGCGCTGTACTTTGCATCCTGAAGTTATGGAAGCAGTGCGATTTTGCTAAGCTGGGGAGACGGCGTTGCTGTTCGCTTATTGAGATCTTGAGACTTGCGATGGAAATGATTGTGCTGAAATTATTCATGCTTATGCACAAGTAAAGACTTCTAAATTAGCGCAGCTTATTAGACCTATGATAATTTCTACAATATAATTCAAATATCTATGGGACCTCAGTCTATCTTACGTGAACTAGGAGTTATTTTGAGTCACTTAAACAGCATTTCCCTCCAGATATCGGTGCGTATTTGGAAAGTATCATTGACTGAAAACGATGTTACAGATATTCTTTCACTTTTTGGAGTAATAATTGATAAGCTTTCCAGAGCAAGTATTCATGATGGAATGACACAAGATTGTAACTACAGGATATGACTTGTTGAGATTGGCTCATTGAAGTGATGAAAGTAGCGGGAGGGGCTGAGTGGTACTATCATGAGTTGGTAGCACTCGAATAATGCTGTTTATAGCAGTACTGAATGTGTCACGATACGAATGCCACAATGGGGTCATTTGAGTATTAAGAGTAGATGCATGAGAGATGAAATAACAGCGCCAGGAGGCCACCTTGTTTTATGACCTGAAACATCAGAGCTAATATGAGTGTCATCACAATTTGATTAGGACAAAAGAGAGTGTTCATATGCAGCAAAACAATTTTAAATGATTATTTTCAGGCTTCTCAGGCTATGAGTTGACAGCCTATAGCCATTTGAATTATACTTACTCAAGTATCTGAACCCACTTGTTGCATATCTATATAGATCTACATGACATGAAACAGGTAGCCAGAGATACAAGTGCCTAGTCTTTTGTCATCGAGGACAGTTTCATGCACGTGACACGGATTTGAAGGGCACTAAGTCTTCGGTGGGTCAGCAATGCTATTTGCTCCGACTCAATAAGCGATGAATATGTAAGTATAGACGAAAAACAAAACAGAACTCTCTTAATTGCTATATGGAACAGAGATCAATCACCTACTTTCTCGAGTTCTATTGTCGTTGAAAGAAGGCTCAACCGTAGGGCTGACTGACGACAGCGGCTTGAGCCATGGTCCGTGCCGCACTGCGACCCACCTAAGAGTGCTGCTATTGCTATCTCCGATCTGACTAGAAGTGAACGGAAAGTCGATTAACCAAATCCAAGCTTACCTCCTAACAATTCATCGAGCAATCATCAGATATATTCACGATTCATTTTTTGTCATCGCTCAATTCCATTATTCGTGATGGCAGTGACGCCTGGGACGCAGTTGCCAGTAAAATCTATTGTTTACTTTCCTACAAAAGTATATTTTTTGTACTAAATAAGTCTAAGAGTAGTAAACTTGCTCAAAAGTAATGACATATTAATGTTACGTAGACAGAAGAGAACTTCCTGGCATGTGATAGTTGTATGATGAAATACATTGAAGTGTCGGTTGCCTGTCCCTACTAGTAACTCACTCTGGATTACCTTGGTGGGTCAAAAGCATAGGTGAAACTCAAATCTTCAACAGAGCCATCAGATTCTGTTGCAAAACCTGCGATGGAAGGAACGAAAGCCTCTCGACAATTGCACTAAGTCGAACTCTATCGCCATCGGCTAGGCTAGACTTCTCGAGACAATGGTAAGCTAAGGTTACTATTGTGCACCAAGTCTACAAGCTTGGAAAAGCCTGTTAGTTGGAAAACTAGCATGTTCAATTACATACGGTCGCAATCACAGACTAGTCGACCTTGACCTATATAAGGTCCAAGTTTCCCTCTTCTCTCTTCCCAATTTCTTCCCTCAAATTCATCTTTCAACTTACTTCACAACCCCCAGTCGATCTTCATCCACCTCCATTACTTCATGCACTCACTTCTTCTCTGCATCAATCACTTTCTTTCTACAATAATTACTTCCACTTCATACCAACCAACAACACATCATCATGTTGCGTTCGCATCATCTCCTTGAAATCCCCTCATCACCGCTCGCGAGTTATAACAAGTAAGCCACCCCTTTTCTCTTCTCTCCCCTCCATCGCTCTACTGCTCAGACACCTCGAGTTCTACGCTGGGGCGATGGAGAATTGCACAGTTCTTTAAAGGACGGATGGCATCGGGTTGTCAAGCTACAGCCCACTCCCTTATCTACGGATCTGGGTAGGTGGAACCTAGGTTACGACTCTGGTATCCTGCGCCATGCACCTGCTTCCCGTTGTTGTAATAGCCTGCCCGTCAACGTGGGTTGACTAAAGTAGAGAAAGACTGCCCTAAGCTTCTGCGAAAGGTGTCAGTCGTTCTCCCCACCTTTACTTTCGCTCTCAATTCATTCATCATTTGGAAGTATAGCTTGCTAACAAACAAAATGATTTTGCATACCAGTCAAAAGTTAGAATTCGGGGGAAAGCATTGTACATCGCTTTTCCCCATCTAGAGGCGCTCACCGTTGGTCTGGCTTCTCGTGCGCGTGAGTGTTAGTACCCGAAAGGGGAACCAGAGACCAACACTCTCTCTTCTATTCTGATCGTTTGGGGTATGTTTTCCCTTTTTGACAGTTATCTTTTCTGACTGACTCTTCTTTTCAAAATCTCATCGCATTGGAATTAGCTGTCGCTGATGGGATGGTGGGTTGGTGGCTAAGAAGAAGGTAGATCGGTGTTGGTTTCGGTTTTGTAGCTTTGCTTAGAACTGTCTGTACATTGCTTTTCAAGCTTCAATCTGATTTTTTTATCAATCAATTCATCTCTGTCCTCGTAAATTGCGATAGTGTCGTTATTGCTGTAAGATTTGCTGTCCTCCACATTGACTTCTTGTTGGGGCGTATGGTCCTATAAGCTCCGCTGCTCCGCAATATATTCGTACTGTCAAATCTGCTCTGTCGTTGGTGCATCTGTCACCACCTTCGGCTCTCCGAAGAGAAATGTTGCATGCCAGAGATATCCCAAGGATACTATCTTCATACAGCTTCAGCCCGCAATTCATTGTTGAAAGAACAGGAAGGACCTACCCTGGATACCCAGCACCTTGCCTTCGAACTTCGTGCTCTCTTCCGTCCGACTCTGCTTCTCTCTCTCTGAGCTTTACTATCTTATTATTTCTGTCGATTGAGACTATGATAACAGTGGAATTCCGCTCTTTACTTCTTCTTAATAGTCCACGAAGTGTAACTACAAAGCCCACGATGGCACGATATTCACGGTTTACCTACCATCGATCTCGACTCAGTATATTCCGTGGAATCCGTACCGATCAGCTCCACGACTGCTTGTCCATGTCACCGCTTTAATGAAACCAAGCGCTCACAACATCACAGGGAAACCAGTCGCTAATGTTCCTGCTCGCGCACCGACTCCTATATTCAGCTCGATCCCATATACCAGCTCGACGGGCATTTGACGGGCGACGATATCAATCTTCGATGTAGTATAATGGTACCAGGACAAGTAGTCAGCTTGATATAGAACGAGGATTGACTTTACACCTGTATACATGCTCTGCGAAATATGATGGCATACCTCTCACTACAATGGCCATGACCCAAGACCCTTTGATCTGCGACCGTCGACATTGCCTCTTGTTTCTCCTCCATCTTATTACTACAGTAAGACAATTTGACAAGACAATTTCAAGAGAGATGAGGGTGTAATACAATCACCAGAAACATTGCTAACCATAAAAGGACAGACATCAATCAACATCATTCTCAATTTCTCCTTGGCACGCCGCACCCGCCCCCTTTCGATCTCTGTCTCTCCGATACCGATTTGGCAACCTTCCAATCCCTCGAACGAACAGCGAACGAATGATTTTCTGAAAATAAAGATGGGAAAATATCGAGCAGATATAATATGCGAACTTCGGTCTAGTGTTAAGCAGCTGAACGGATCGGAATACTTAAGACCGTTCCTACTTAATATTAGCATTCATATTTCTTGAGGTCTTTCATCGAGCAAGAATATAAGAACTTAAGAAGCTGGCTGCTATACAATCGATCATGCAATAAAATTGTCTCTTCATGTTACTGGGATGCTTGTATACAGATGGGCTGAGATGGCTGTGATATTAACATATTTTCTTACTTGTTCTGGTATAACCACGTATTATTCAAAGCTAAAACTTTTGGATATATGTTGCCAATTATTAATTTAATAGTGAGGTGTAAGTAAATATTATTCTATCATTCTTTATAGGCTCTTCTAGTTACCTACATTATATCCCAGATGTACTCTCACTTGAATCAAGGCCTGCTCACTGTTGACCATGTCTGAGTCAGACCAACTTATCCATAAGCCACGTAGAGAATACCATAGCTAGCTAGACAATAAGGTAGTACGACTCAGCTCTAGTGGGAGGCAATGTCTCTAGCTCTGCTGCTGTAATGACCAAGGAGCAAATACCCGGGGCCCGTATCACAGCAAGAGTATCCCAAACACCGACCTCGTACAGCCTCTTTACTTCGATCAGTGATATCCACGTCCATCGTCCAGCAACGGACTAACAACCTCTCCGCCGGTGACTGCTGTGACAATTTCAAAAGATGTACGAACCATGTTCATGGAAGGGCTTGCATATAGCCCAGACAAGGCAGTGTGTGCTGCTTCTTGTGAGGAGGACTGGTCTCTTGTGTACAGATACAGAGTTATTATTGTTGTTGTTTATTGTTGGTGGAAATGGTGGTGGCAAGTGACGATCTTGAGATAGAGTTGAGAATGATGCTAAGCGGTGGATTCGGTCTCATCTTATATACCATGCCTATCAAGCTTATAGATATGTAGTAGTCGATCGGCATCAAGTACTCGACGTACCGAAAAGATTGAGTTAGAAAAAAGTCATTCTCATGAAAAGAAAGAAACACGTACGTACAAGAGTAAACGTAGTACCAAACGAGTTTCAGGAACCAGGTAAATATTTGTCGGAATGTACGAGAATATATCGTATACGCAGTAGATCTGCCACCGAAATAAAATATATCCTCCTCCTCGGTTCCATCGAAAGAAGTGTCTTCGCACGAACAGGCGGCACAGCATTCATTACATTAGCTGTATAGAAAAAGGGGTCTCGCTAAATTACCGAATCGAAAGCGAACGCCGAAAAGCCCGAGGGGTAGTTACTATGAAAGAGTACCTAACTCAGAGCTACACTCCAAGGATTAGGATAAAAAGGATAAGTTTACATGAGTAAAATAAGGCAGTAAAACGAGCTCTTTCTTCGGGTATTTAAAATCTTTATCTAATTTTTACTAAATTTGTCCTTGCTTTGATACTCCGATTCAACCAATCAGACGTGAGGTTTCCAGGCTGCACACACGACTCTGACTGAACGTACCGGGCGGATCATGATTATCCGGGGCGGGCTGGAGTGTGGGGAGAGATTCATGTATTGCTATTGCTATTGATACAGGTACAGAGCTTTTCGTTAAGCATTACTTACTGTATTACTATTTTTCATCTTTAAATTCGAAATTTCTTCTATATCGCTTTTCTTTCAAGGAAATCCTTTCGCATGATATCGGAGCAGTACTGTGTGTATGATAAACAGGTAAATTCAAGAGTCTCGAGTCGTTGGACAGAGTCACAGAGGTGGATTTATATTAAAGAATTTTTTAGTAGAATATTCGACACAGCTAAGCAGAATAGAATCTCGTATTCGTAAGGAAGTGATGATTGGGGACAATCAGAGGAGGGGGTTGGGGAGGGAGGGATGGGCATATTATGAGACCGACCTCATGAGTTTACTTCTTAAATAGAATGGATTACATTAGACTGATCCCAGAGACATTACTGTACAGTAAAGGTATTCATTTTACTAAGTGTTCAGTAGAGAAAATATAGATATCACGACGATACATACTGTAAGCCGGCGCTACAAACCTACTTTGAAAATAAATAAAGCGCAAGCTATATTCCCCCCCGGCACGTCGTTATATATTAGATGCCGAAACAGCATATCAGGAATTTTTCCTAGTCGATTGCTGAAACGTGAATTTATTATTAATAATAAATAATAAATAGTGAGGTAGTGCCGTAGTGGCATGGATAATGGTACAGAAAGTGATGCATGAAACGGTGAAAAAACCAGACGATTTCTTCTTAGCTACCTAGAGCTAAGCTAGCCCGAAGGATATGTACGTATATATATGCATGTATTAATGACCATACTTCCAACTTCCAACCCAGACTGGGAATGGCCATCGGCCAAGGATATATTACCGTACTTGTACTTTTCAACGATTCAGATTCGGATTCGGATAATTAATTAGTAATTAATAAACCGAGAGTGCGAGTCTGCAGTAAGTTGGTAACAGGTATGAATGATAGATCAACGACTCACGAGTGACCCATGAGACCGGGTTCCATGCCGATTGGTGGCCTCTAAATACACCGTACGAAGTATATATAGTACACGCCATTTCCAAATAAAATTTTCCAAACCCCCTCCCTCCTTCTTACATCTCGCATCTTACATTATCCAATCCTGCCCTCCCACCCCATCCTCCCCCGGGGCCCCCCTGTCCCAGCTCGGTTCTATCTCGCGAAAACCTCACAAAGCTTGTATATACAGTATATATAAAGTATCGAGATATTCGAGTACTGTACTGTAAAAAAAACCTTCAGCTAAATACATGTATCGGCTATCCTGGAACTTTCGAATGGATTCTGTAGGGGAGGGAGGGGAGGGGAGGGGAGGGGAGGGGGGGGGAAGAGGCTGACAAGGGGATGGGGGATGGGGATATTATGTCGTTATTTACTTTTGCTTTTGCTTTGGAGTGAAGATCGGTTGGTAGTACTGGATAGATGGATAGATAGATAAATACCTTTTAATATCAGAGGAAGGGCTTCTTCGGGCTTGATGTTAGAGATTATTTTTCTGGAGGCTTAAAAGGAAACATAGAATTAGCAAGTGAAGGTGTGTAGTATGGGAAGGAGCCAGGAAGGAATGTATGTGGAAATAGAGTCTGTGATATGCTTGGCAATGGTTTGATTCATTCATATGTAGAGGTCCCTTGATGTATCCCATAGCCACCGCAAGCTGTATGAACCCTTCACGTATACATCGTGATGTCCTTCGTCTATAATGTGAGCGCAGAGGCATGCAATTGGATCTCTTCCCTCCATTTCCCTCATACCCAAATCAAAGTAAGTAACTTGTGTCTCTCGATCAGCCATGTCCGCGATGAAAATTCTGCCCTCTAAACGCCGATACTATGCAATACAAAAATACTACATGTGCACCTATAGCACCCAAATTCGTCGCTCATGTCGCTTCAAATCAAGGGCCGTACTGGTTCCCTATTGTAAATACGCGATTATCCTCTCCGGGTCTCGGTATTGAGCTTTTCTGCTTCCATCATGTCTTCCAGCATTAGACGCTCGCTGAAACTACGAGGCGTGCCGGCGAAACTGCCTATTCCACCGCTGTTGCGGAAACTCTGCCCGTTGCTAGCGTCCAAACCGCTTCGTCCATCGACACTACCAACGAAAGAGCTCATAGGTCCCATGGAAGCAGCTAGTGCGTGAGTTTCTGGACTAACAATTGGCATGTTAAAGGGATGGCCGTTGTAAGATCCAACAACGCCCGTAGATGTGGGGGTCTCGGGATGGCTATGTCTAGATTTGATGATAGGTCGGGCGGGAGAACTAGCATATGGAACTGGTACATCTCGAGCTTCGGCGTTGAATGTAGATGATTCTGTATCGAATGAGTCGCGCTCCTCGTCTTCAAGGTCTTCGAGGGTGCTTTCTGTTCCATGAGGCGGGCTGCTGGTCTCGTGCTCTCCATCGAAGTGAAAGAGATCCTCATCATCGGCCTTGAAAAATGCCATTTCTTCCGCAGTGAAATCTCTTGCCTGTGTGAAATTGTCGAATCTCTGCCAGCCTTCACTTGGTCTTGTGGATGTAGTGGGTGATTTGTTCTCGTCGATATTTGCAGGGTTTGCGGGGGAGAGCAATCTTGCTGCTGATGAGCTCTGTCTTTTGAGTGGGGGCATATCGAGCATATCCTCATCGTCTGATAATGTATCGAGGTCATCCTTGTCGCCAGATTGTGTAATGCTGGGCTGCTCAGCTGGATTTACCTCCCCTAGAAACAAAGTGGTTGTAGGGTCCACGCTGAATTGTGACAATCCGGTGCCCAGGTACAAATCCTCGCTCGACGAATCCCGGAGAATTCCATTTGTTGTAGCCACAGAGGCTGATCCATCTGGAGGCGCTGTAACTGTAGTCCATCGGGTACCATCATCTGCAAACGGAGACCGAGAGAGTGCCCTTAGGGCCTGTGAAGATGATATTCTCTTGGGTGGAAGATCTTCAACATTCTCAATTTGCTCTGATCCTGCCTCATCATTCTCATCCTCATCCTCATCGTCACTGAGCAAGCTTACTTGACTGTCTGTGCCAAGGTTTGATGGCGGCTGCGGCGAAGATGTTGGCAATACCTCCTCCCCAGCAACATCAAATCGTACTCGACGCGGGCTTTGTCTATCTCTATTCGAGGAGCTAGAATATCTTCGAAGAGCACTACGGCGAACCGTACCATCACTATGATCCGACGTAATAGAAAACTCGTCCGTGTTCTTTCGTCGTGGGGTGGGCGGTCGAGTAGCTTCCGGAGTGTTCATCAATGATCTTGTATCTGTGCTTGCATCAACTTGTAACGGCTCTGCTTCCCTGGCCTGCAGGCCTTCGGGTGGCGGAGTGGTTGGAAGATCTTTGCTCGATCTGCGCTCATGGCGGCTGGTACTATCGAGGAGTGGTAGGTAGCTGGGCGTAAATAGACCGCGAAACTCATTTTCACGCTCATGGGGACTTCGCGGGCTACCGTCCATATCTACTTGTGGTTTGCGAGCAGGCGCGGGCATTGGAGAGACGTGATGTTGTGAGTATGTGCCACTGTGAAGGCTGTTTTCAAGAATGTTGGTGCCTGTCGCGCATGACTCGATTGAGGATACCGCGCCCGTGGGATAGAGAGACGTGCAACCCTTAATCGCTTCAGCCATTGTCTTTGAGACTGTCTCGGAGACTTCTTTGGGCACATCGCGCAAGAGGCTTTCTGCATATTTCTTGAACTCTGCCGCCATGTCTCGCCGATATTTCCAGACTTTGAGATCGAGCTCGGACAGCTTCTGTTGAAGCTCTGACACCAGTTTGCTTGCTTCGTCCATGGTGCGACTATGGGGGATTGACTTACGGTTGCAAGTCGGCAATGGTCAATGATGGAGCATGTCCAAGGGGACTTCGAAGATCGAGGGGTTTAGGTTGAGGTTGTTTGTAGATGTCGTTGTGCTTGTGTTTGTGTTTGTGTTTGTGTTTGTGCTTGTGATTTTCACCTTAAGATTCAATTTCTGGTCAAGAGAATGCGGCTAGCGGCTACTAGCGGCCAAAACACTGCACCAGCCCCACAAATTCTGGCCGACACGAAAGATCAGGTCTAGATTCTTTCACGCGCGTGTCTTTGCGCGTCGTTGCTATTCTGATCGCGGCTGTGGGCTATTGGGAATCCATTAAATACGAGGGGGCAATTGGAGGTAGAGAAGGAGATGGAGATGGAGACGAACATGAACACGAACACAAGGTGAGTTGTTCCCCCCACGGTGAAGTCACCACAGCGTCATATCTAGATCTGTACCTCTCAGCCGACACCGGCTGACTTTCCTTGCGCAATTCTCAGAGTTACACCCAACGAGTTTATCCGGCAGCATGGTGTTCTAGAACTGGTTCTATTTCAATCCCTCGATCATGTCATGTGCTACATTTTTATTACACACATGTATCATCTGCTATTATACTCTAAGTAGAGTAAATATGTCGAGTAAGGTGAGCATTTCATATTATCAATTCAATTATTGAAATAAAAGAGCTTCAATTGAGGTTCAGAGCCGAATCCGGATTAGCGTTACACGTGATCGTGATCCAAGACACTCTTTCCCTCCCTACTACTGTGGGTTGAGTTGACTATTTGCTTGAGGGCATGCTCATGATTAGCTGCATAGCGGAAGCTCAGCTAAATTGAAGCATGTCATCCTGCCATGAAGCTTGCCACGTGGTGCCGGGTGCTCGAGGAACATGGTACAGATAAGTTTTTACTTTGCTTCATGCATAATTTCAGAATATGGTCCAGGAACCCCAGTAATGTTGTAAAACCCATGAAATTCATGTAATACGCATGCCGGTTTGATGCAAAGAAGCTTACTTCAGTCAAACACTGGTTGAGTGAATCCCGCTTCGATCATACTGCAGTTCGGCTCTTGCCTCTGCCCCGGCCCAGAGATGAGTGTCATCTGAAAGCATCATCTATAATACGGAAGCACAGCTTAAAGACCAGACCCTTTATGATGGGGTGTTAATTGGACAGCTAATTTCTGAATTTGTTGTTGAGTAGCTGACTCGTACAATTCCAAACAGGCAAATTCTTAAACGTGTGATGATCTCCCAGGGAGACTTCACACCAGAACTATCGACATAAATATCAAAAAAAAAAAAAATACAATCTATATTACAGACTACGGTGACTTGTGCAATATCCCATGGCGCCAAACATGTGTGACGTTGTTTGGGCTCGAGAAGGTGTGGATATTGTCGAGAGGATTTTCAGCGAGTGCGATGATATCTGCTTCGTACCCCTCCTTGAGTTGACCTGAGAGAGGTGCTTGGTCACCAATCGTCAACGGCCCATTTGCAGTTGCGGCTTCAATCGCTTGTAGAGGGGTCATGCCAGCAGCAACTGCGTAAATAAGTTCCACGCCGTTGTTTCCATATGCGAGAGGTCCCTTATCCGTGCTGATGAAGAAATCGTTACCTAAAGCCGTTTTGACACCCCTTGATACAGCCAGCTTGTATGCAATTTGATGATCCGCTGCAACTTGAACCAGCTTTTTCCAGGACTCGGGGGAAAATATCTCTGGTTGCTTCAAGCCGCCTTCGATGATGCTTCGGGTTGCAACAAGCAGGCAATCGTTCTTGAGCATTATATCGATCGCTTCATCATCGACATAGCTTCCGTGCTCGATGGTTTTCACACCTGCTCGCAGCGCAGCCATGATTCCGGCCTTTCCATGGCAATGGGCAGCCACGATGCGATGTGCACGAGCAGCCTCGTCGACCAGGGCCTTTAATTCCTCGTGGGAGAATTCTTGGTGATGCGGATCATCTACCAAGCTCGCTACTCCCCCACTCGCACAGATTTTGATGACCTTCGCCCCGTTGCGTAGTTGAAGTCTGACCGCCTTGATGCATTCACTTACGCCGTCAACTACACTGAATGGAACTCCGTGGCTGCATGCATCGTGGATGTGAGCCAGAGAAACATCGTGCGCGTCGCCATGGCCAGCTGTCATACTAATTGCACTGTTGGAACTGTATATCGTTGGTCCGACAATTCTGCCCTCATCAATCGCCTTTGAAAGCGCACAGCCAAACCCCCCAACCTCTCTGACGGATGTGAATCCGGCCATAAGTGTTGCTCGCAGATCAGGAACACATCTTGCTCCGATTAATGCTTGCGGAGTATCTATGAGTTGGCCGGTGCTCGCTGAAGTAATCCCCAGGAAATGAATATGGCAGTCCCACATCCCCGGCATCACAACCGGGACTTTGACAGGCTTGATTGATCTGTAGTCCTCTGGTAGAGAGGCTTGAGACCCCACATACAAGATTGTTTTTCCCTTGAAAATGATGGAACCATCTTTCACAGGTTCGCCTCTTCCAGGGAGCAGGATGGCGGCATCAATCCTTTTCATCGATGGCCCTTCGTTGACAGCGACTTGGATCATCATTGGAAATAAACGGTGTAACTTGATTTCTCGAATTGCCGTTTGTCGAGTGATTATGTGGACAAATTCGGTGTTGTGACGGGCAATTATCTGTGAACAATTATCTGGATCGACGGTGCAGATATCAGAAATGAATACGCAAGAGAAAATCTACCTTATATGCAATCATTACTCGCCTAGGACCTAGGCTCTCGGAGATTCTCCATCGTGAGTTACGTTAAGCCGATACATTTCGGCAAGAGAACATTCACCAGGCAATTCTAGATGTTTGGATGACGGCTGAGCGAGGGAAATTGCCACCTGAGTGCGGCATCTTATCTCTATGAGTTCTCAAATGGTGGTAGTATATCGATGATCTTGCCACAATAATCTCTGAGATTGGTGTTGTAGCGATACGTGTCTGTTTTGTCGTTGATAAGTTTCTAGACAAAGCTGAAGGTCGAAGCGAGATGTTTTCGATCTGTGGAGAGCTTGACGTGCGGAGACCCCCTTGACAACCCGAGACTGTGGATCCCGTGATCCTATCATATTCGGCTCAGATGCCGAACGGTCAGATTCGGCAGGGTTTATTATCGCTTAGATGCAGCTAAGATACTCCATAACTAACCCGAATAGGGAATATTTATCGGAGAAGACCATGTTCAATATTCCACCAAATGTACATTACATGTACAGTTTAAACTTCATTTTCCAGTCGTAGTCGCGGCCACTTCATTTCTCAGCTCGGCATGACGAGATCAAGATCAAGACCAAGACACATGGTTTCATATCTTCATCGTCTATCATCGGCTTAGAATCTTCTCCAATCAATGCTTACACGTCCCAAAGCATCTGGGATCAGACCTACGGCTCGGCCTTCTTTCTTACTTTGCTCCTTATCGAGTGGAGGACTTTGTCCACTTCTCCACAGCTTTTAGTTTGTCGTCAACTTTATCGGATATGCAATATATTATACATATATATATATATATCCTAACTACTTGATCTTTCGAAAACCATTCTCTTGAGTCCTAAGAGATATCCTTCCATCACATAATCACATTGCGCTCGCAGCTCATTCGATCCTCAACAAAATATCCAAATCGCCTTCCATACATACCATGGCTGCCGCTACCACGGGCAGCGATGTGAGTCGCAGCGCCCTTGGAAATGACAATGCCATCGATGAAAAGCCTGTTGTGCCCATGGATCCCAGCGCTGAGGATGACAATACCTCTGAGGTCCAAGAAATCATGTCGGAAGCAGATGAAAAGGCACTTGTGCGTAAGATTGATATGCAGTAAGTATAAAATTATGAAAACTTTATTTCAATTTGGAGCCTGCATGCTGATATGCCCCCCCAGTTTGATGCCTCTACTCTTCGTATCTTATTTGCTTCAATATTTGGATAAAACCACCTTGGGCTATGCTGCCATTCTCGGGATTCGAAAGAGCACTGTAAGCTTCTGTTCCGCATGTCAATTTGACCTTTGTAGTTTCATTTAGATTAACACGAATCTCGCACAGAAACTCGTGGGCCAAGACTATTCCTGGGTATCGAGCGCCTTTTATTTTGGATATCTGATTGCATCTTATCCTGCCTCCATCGGATTTATCAAGTTCCCCATTGGCAAATACCTGTCAATTACCGTGTAAGTGGCTGATCATCCAGTCTTTCTTGGCCTATCTTGCTGACAGTTATCAGCGTCATCTGGGCAATAATTCTGACTTGTCATGCTGCCACTAACAACTTTGTCACTCTCACAACCATAAGGGTTTTGCTTGGGATCTTTGAGAGCACCATCAGTCCAGGCTTTACCCTCGTCACGGCAATGTGGTACAAGCCTGAAGAACACGCCTTGCGAACTTGCTTATGGTTCACTGGCAACAGTGTCGGGGCCATCTTCGGAGGCTTGCTGGCCTATGCTATGGGAAATATTAAGCATAGTCTTGAACCATGGAGGGTACGAGTAATACTACTTCGTCTTTTGGAATGAAAGCTAATCTTTTTTTGAAAAATCAATAGTGGCTGTTCATCATTTTCGGACTTGTCACAATCGTATGGGGCATCGTCCTTGTCATATTACTTCCTGATTCTCCTTTGACCACACCATGGCTCACCGAATCCGAACGACTGTATGCAAACCGTCGACCTCAAGCTGTCCACAAGACATTCAAAAGCACCAAATGGCAAAAGGACCAGTTCATTGAAGCCTTACTGGACCCCAAAACATGGTTCATTTTCGTCTATACCTTTGTAATCAGTCTTCCAAACGGTGGCATCACCAACGTAAGTTAGCTCGTACCCATAAATGGCTCATTTCCAATCTCACTGCTAACATATCATTACCAGTTCTCCAGTATCGTCATCCAAGGTTTCGGCTACACAACCCTTCAAACCCTGCTCCTCGGCATGGCCGCCCCCGCCATCTCAGTCTGTTTTATCCTCGCTTGCGCCTTCATAACCAACAGGTACCGCAAGATGCGATGCATCGCCATGATCTTCTGCACCATCCTCGGCCTGGTGGGCGTGCTCCTCGTCCGCTACCTGCCAACGGTGAACAAAACCGGCCGTCTGGCTGGTATTTGGTTCTTCGCTGTATATGCCGCCGGATTCCCCCTCGTTCTCAGCTTGGTGGCAAGCAATTTCGCGGGATATACGAAAAAGACAACTGTCGCTGCACTCTTGTTCGTCTCTTACTGCGCGGGTAATATTGGTGGTCCCTTGATGTTTAAGAGTAAGGAGGCACCTGTGTACGAGGTAAGTGGCTCAATATTCAGCTCCAGTGATAGTGAACACATGCTGATTGAAATCTCCAGTCGGCCTTTGTGGCAATCATTATCTGTCTTTGTGTAGCAGTCGTCAGTATCGTAATGCTAAGGCAGTACATGGATTGGGAGAACAAGAGACGTGATCGTAATATGGGATATGTTATTGAGGCTGAACCCGAGGTTAAGGGCGTTGTTATGGTCAGCGAAGAAATGCTTGCTGGAGCTGAGGTTGATTTGTCGGATGGAGCAAATCAGCGCTTTAGATATTATCTGTAATTTGAGTGTTCCTTATTTGGACTAGTATATATATAATATATGATAGAGTCCAAGACTCCAATTTCAGACTCAAATATGATCAGTAGTTCTGTAATCCTACATCTTGTGAATAGACTCCATAATTCATCCGCTTCGTAGCTTGCGAGTGACAAGTTTAAGATTTCGTTCGCCTTCCAAATACCAGTCCAAGAAAACGCCAGAAAACTCCATAAATCAACCATACATGCCTAAAATATATACAAATCAAGCCAAACTAAGCCTCCAGCCCTTCACAGCCATGACTCGCTCCCATATATAACAAGCTGATTTCAACTCTTGTCGCTTGACATTCTCGGGTTGCAATTCCTGCTGTAACCATACTAATTCAACAATCTTGCGTGCCGGCGTAATGTTCTATCAAAAAGAAATTAGCTGAATAGAAACATAAGAAATCAGACTAGATGATGTTTACCTCAAATCTTGCTTTCTTCTGTGCTTCTTCAAATAGCTGGGCCACCAAGCTTTTATCATCCTCATTATCCGCGCAACATCCCACAATGAATAGTGGCCATAACGGCCATGAAATCGACAACGTCAAGGTTGAATCCACGATTTCACGGACTAGTTGTAATATGTCCCTGATACAATCAAGACGCCCATTAATATCCAGTGCTGGCGTTATTCCCAGAACGCCCGCAGAGGTCTTGCCCAAAAACCGGGGCGTAGAAGATTCGTGAAGTAATAATAGAGCAGCGAGGCGATAGGCCTCTGCGTGCGCAATTATACGGCGCTCCTTAAGGGCTAGCGCAGCAAGCTGTCCAGATGATCGAAGGGTGTTGACAAGAGTGGAGGGTGGGATGCGCTGAGTCAGAGCTCCGAGTGTGGATTTCAGACGGGTGATCTTGGCTTGGAGGGCGACTGCACGAATTTTGGGACACTCCAGCGTGATTGATGAGAAGAATGGATCTTGCCGAATCTCATAGATCTCATTGATAAGTAGAAGCAGAGCGGGGCTGAAGCCAGTCCAGCCATCGATGTCATGGATAGTATCGAGTGGGATGGAGAGAGCCAACGTTTCGGTTGAGGACCATGAGGAACGAGCAGCCGCTAAACCAGTGCTGGCTTTCCTTGCGGAAACATGAGACGGTGGGAGATCGGCAGATATGAATGAAGCAATCACATCTTCCACCGGAAAAATTGTTTTGGCCATCACAAGATGACCGGAGAAATAAGAACAGAAGAATTTGTAAATATGAGGATCGATTGACGTGACCCCCTTGGGGTGCATGCTCCGTAGAACTACATCTCGATAGCAGGTGAGGTATGAAAGCCAGCTTGATGAGTTAGCTTGATTTGTTATCTGAAATAACATCAGCTTCCTGCATTTTCGAATTCATCGGAGGGAGGATGTTCAAACAAATAGCTTACTAACCTCAAACGAACAAAGAAGAATTGCGGAAACAAGTACCTCCTCCCAGGTACATTCATTACGGCGTAATACTCGCCGCAGGACTTTTATAAGTCTCTGTTGGTTCTCCATCTCAATTGTTTTGTAAAACGGATTCAGCATACCTATATGATGAGCCGCTATCATCAACGTGCCGTGATATCCTAATTCCGAACGGAACGCCATAGGCAGAATGATGCTACGACATGGATTGTTTTCCGCATCGTCAAGAAGCATCGCATTCGAGCAGATGACCCTTTCAAAATATGAAAACAGCATGCTGTCGAACTCGGAATGGGTCTGTCCATTAGGAAGGACTGATAAAGGCCATTCAATGTGAGTCTTTTGCCATATCATCTGAAAGCTGCCCGGTATCTCGGCAGTATATCCTTGGACTGCGTTTTCGATCTCGGCAAATTTAAGCTCGGGGCGGTTCTCATTGACCTCGTAGATGTTCTCCTCGGCTATGGAGTACTGCATTCGAATGTCGTCTTCGGTGGCATTCACGAATATAACCATCCCTTGCTTATAGCTCCTTGGCCACATACTGACATCTGGATTATTCTGTCGCGGTAGCTCCGATTTCATTGCTCCTAACCTCGATCCTGAACTATTCAAATTTGTCTTCTTCGATTTCGGATGTTTCGACCATACTCCAGCTCGGCCATGGCATTTTCCCGAAGAATGTGCATCTTCCTCCCATATGAGGCCTAGTTTATAACAGCAGGTAACTCTCGACTGCGTGCAGCGTTGACACACAGGGCGTTTCTCTAGACTTGCGTATTAGTCTCGTAAAAGTAACAGCGAGCAACGAATCTAGGCATGGAGTTCCATTGGCTTTACCATCACATTTGACTCGTCTTGTACGGCAGGTATTGCAACCAGTGCGAGTGCGCGACTTGATATGCCGAGGTATTCCCTTGAATAAGTTGGTACCTCGATTATCGTTCTTGGGCTCGCGATCTGTCTTCTCCGAGAATGACATCGTAATGTAGAGAGAGAGATGATTTTGCGGTCTGGATCGAACAATGAGAGCCCGCTGCTGCTGCGAGCAATGCAATCGCCGCCAGTGTACTGCAAACTGCTCGACTTCATACGAGATATATTGAAGCAATTGAAGCAATCGGTATTGGGGATCCAGCGATAAACAAAGTGGGGTCAATGACTTTCCAAAATGCCCCTAACTGTAGTGGTATTAGCACTAACCTTAATCTCGGCTCATGGCCCGGAGGAGTCAGATTGAAAACTTTATACTGCATCTACATGTACAGTACTGTACCTATTACATATATTGACACAGGTTCTTTAAAGTTACAGTACTGTATGTTGAGAGGCAGCTGGCAGCTTTCACATGGAGACGATTCAAGTTTATCCGTACACAGTACATGTACATATCAAGAGTCCTTATTTCGGTTCTAGAGGTCTGTCTATACTCTCTTCACTCCGATCCAAAACCCCAACACGGGTAGACTTTGAGTCTCTTTACTTTGCTACTTGCTACTTGCTACTTGCTACTTGCTACTAGTGTATCATTATCATTTTCCAGGTTATTGATCTCATCTCAGCCGTAGCAAACAGGCCTTTTGTGACCAAGTCACGTGGCGAGCCTCTTCTCGCTTTTCTACTTCAGTTCTTCAGACTTAGCTATTCTTATCTTACTGTAAGAAGTCGCATACATTCCTTGAATGATCTTGAGATTTTCCGAAGTTGAGTATCATGTAAGAGGCACGGTCTGGGGAGGCGGCCAGGTTAAAGTTGTGCTTGCCGTTGAACCAGTACTGGCAGTACTTACTACTTACCCATTGCTCTTGCCATCATAACCTTGGTGAGAAGCAGTAGCAAGCTATATATCTTCTTCTTGCACACCCAATTCTATTGTTTCTCTTCTATTATAACATCACTCAACACACATTATTCACCATCCGTATTTTGCTTCTAGTTACCCCCATCCTTTCCTCCTCGAGCTTTCAGCTAATAAAGTTTTACACTCTCGCGTCACCTGCCCCATAACAGGCATCATGAAGTGTATCTTCGCTATGATCCCTCTCGTAGTAGGAATGTCAGCTGCAGGCCTCCTCGATCCTCGCAAAGCTTCGTCCTGCACAGATGCATGTGGTGCTCAATTCGCAGGCAAGCCAATGACGCCTGACAGATCCATCATCATATCAGACTGCAGCAGCTTCCTGGTAACTACAATCATGCCTCCAATGATAACGTGTGTGATTCATATCCTTTGACGATTGCTTACTGCCCTCCAGGCCCCTCCTGAACATGTCGACTGACTAAAGCAGGGTCACGACCACTGTGTCATTGGCAGTCTTTGGAAGCTTTACGCCATCAGGATCCAGCAATTCTGCATCTATAAATCTTCCTCAATCCATACCAACCGGAGCAGTTACCATCACCCCAGCGCCTGTTCCTCAATATCTAGCCAATTTACCCTGCCAGTCTGGCATCGCTAAGGACCAAAAGAAGCTTGTGAATCAATACAAGTCATTGTGCGGGTGCGCTGGAATAAAGGCAACGCGGACCACCGTTTCAGCAGCTGTGAGTACATTTACTTCCTTGAATGTCAGCTAGATGATTTACTAATATATATACTTGTGTTCAGACCACTACTGTAGTTGTAACTGTCCCCACGACGGCTTCGACTTTCAAGATCCGTGTTGCATTCGAGAATGGCACCTTCAATTACCTTGATCCACAGCCCTACAATGCGGCTGGTGGTGAGTGGGTTGCATCAGTCATCCCAGCCTACAACAACAAAACCACCGTTGTAAAATCTATTTTCTTAGTTTCGGATAACGGCACTCTCATTTACAAGAATATCGGTTTGATCGAGTATGAGCGTACACCACCATCCCTGGACGACGGCAGTCCACAGATGGTGTGGTTTGTGGATCCTAAGGTTGTTCACGAGCAAAATTCTCGTCCATTTGAAATCTCCCAACAGAAGAGGGACAGTGAAGATCTTTATCCTTTGACTCCCAAGAATGCTGTCGGTCTAAACTATTCTGAATTCTTCATCTGTGAGAGCTGTGGAAACCAGCTGTACCTTGCTCCATCGACTTGGAAAGAGAAGTACTTGAAGATGTCAGCGACAGATAATTATGACAGGTACGATTGGGTCGAGTTGTACGCTGAGCCGGTTTACTAGGTTGACTTAGCCGAGATGCAGGCTTCGTGTACTCAGCGGGACCAAGCACACTCAAACGGATGATGACAAGGGACTTCTGCTACTTATTTAATTAACTTAGTATAGACAGGGTATCAATCATCTTCATGCATAGAACAGTGTGACATTGTCAAGAAAAGCAAAATTCTTCATTCGGAAAAATTTCGACCGGTGGCACGATTCCACTTGTGTGGTGATGATCAGGAAGGAAGTTAAGTACAGTAGTCCCAAAATCCCTCTTATTTGGACTCTTGAGGGTCAAGAAAGCATGAAGTGTGAAAGGGGAACATAGGTATCTCGAGAATCGAGCTAAGCGAGAAGGGGGTTAGGGGTGGCTAGGCCTCGTCATGAGAGGGTAGCTTTTGTATGATCCATAAGTTTACAGTAAGGAATGCGATAAAGGAGAGTGGAGCTATTTTACAAGTAATGGGTTCCTTCAGCACAGCAGAAGTTAGAATCTCAGAGTAAGAATTCAACACTTGTATTTTGCAGATCTACTTCCAATATTGACAGTAAGCTACAGTATCATTAGCTTTGTTGCCTATGCATATACTAGAGTACGGTGTACCGGAAGTTACTATCAACCTGCCAAGACGTACCCGCCCACCTATCCATTCCTCGAAGCTCTCTGATGGTAAATTTTATATGGTAGGTCACGGACCACTGACCGAGCGGAGCCCCTACATATTCAGGACACTTCTTCCATAGCTTTTGGAATCTGAAGATTCAATAACCCCAAAAGCATAGGCATGACTACACAGTATTCAAGCCTTGTGCTATAGGGTTGATTCAACAACTATCAATACAAACACAACACTTGTACCTTCAACCCTTCGTCTCTTCTTTCCCCCTGACTCAATTGAACAGCACCTGCTGGATTACTCCGAAACCCTCGAATCCAGGGTATACCGACCCTCTCATTTTCTACTCATGAGCAGCAAAAGTACTCTTGGACCTCAGCCATGCACCATATCTCCACAAGTAAAACATTCCCACAACACCCAGACACGACAACCCTGCTAACAAGCTCACGCCACCTCCAATCCCAAGAGTGATGAACATTGGTCTGGAGAACAAGACGCATGCGGCAGCAAACATAGATCTCGATAAGTCATTGGCTGCGAACAACGAGGCAGCATACTTGGGGTACGAGAGGGGGAGGTAGACGAAGACGCATTGAAAGATGAGGAAATTGGCAGCCACGACAATCGTCACACCGATCAGACTGACAATCCAGTGAACGGCATGTCTTGCAGTCCAACCAAACATAAAGTAGCCCGCGGGGAGAAATATGACGCCGAGAAGGGCCGGCACGAGTCGATGTTCTGGCTGGCGCAATCCGTTCTTCTTGATGTCTGGGATGAGGTATTTGTACTGGTAGATGAGGAATCCGGTGACGCTGATGGCGCATGCAATTCCGATTGTGATGAAGCAGAGGCCGACTTCTCCGAGGTTGAAGTTGTAGATAGGGACGAAGACGAGTGGGAAAACTTCGAAGAAGGAGTAGTAGATTCCATAAGTGAGAGAGGTCTGATTTTTGTCAGTGCTATTGTTTTTAATAATAGATGGATTATCGAGAGAAAATGGGGGAGGGGTAACTTACATAGATATTGGTGAAGGCAACAGCAGGATCTTTGACCGTAATCTCAATCGGCTTGATGATTGCATCCCAAAACACTTCTGAAGCCTTCAGCTTGGCTTGTTCGATCTCACTCTGTGACTTGATATTTGTTCGTCCCGTCAACTTTCGAAGACGTTGCGCTCGTCGACGGAGAATATTGTCAGAGGAAGTCTCGGGATAGAAGAAGAGGAAGACGATAAGGATGGGAGCTGTAAGCCAGACAATCTCCCAGAGACCCCAACGCCACCCCTTGGCTTGAACGGCAAATCCAGCGATAAGTGGTCCGATTGCAGGACCCCAGAAACATGCTGCTGTCCAGGCACTGAGGTAGACTGGGAGCTCGAGAAGCGAATACATATCTCCAACAGAAGCACCTCCATTAGCCAAACACGGACTTCCAAAGAAGCCCGTCAAGAACCTCAGCACCAGCAGTCCAGCATAGTTATCCACAACAGCGGTAGGGATTGACAGGATTACGAACAGTGTGAAAGTTGGCACATACACCCAGTTCCGTCCGATGCTCGCAATCTCACATAGCGGCGCGAACAACAGTGGACCAATTCCATATCCCACAACATAAATCGCAAGTCCGACAGCTGCAGGTGTAGGTCCCACGTGGAATTCCTGCATCACGCCGCTCTCGCCAGGAACATACATGCTCGAGGCTCCATAGACGGAGAGAGCGTAGGCGCAGAGCTGGACAAGCACGATGGACTTCTTCGACGACCTCCAGTTCTGAGGGTTTGCGGGGTCATCTGTCGTGTACCAATCCACGAGAATTGTCCCATCGGCTGTCTTGGTCGGGGCAATAGCCATTGATTTGGTCTTCTCTACTGCGAGGTTCTGCTCCACATCGAAACGGTCACGGGTGTATGGCTTCGTTGCTGTTCGGGTGAGTTCTCGGTGGATTGAAGAGCCAGTCGTGCGTGTACGGTGTATGGCTTCGTCGTCGTTTGCTGTGTTGATTGTTTGTATGTGGAACGGGCTTGGGTCCTGGGGATCATCGACGTCTTCTCTCTGATTGTTGGAAGTAGTAGAGGCGTCGCTGTCTAAGGCTTGAGCTGCTTGAGCATCTTCAACCGCTTTCTTGGAGGATGGTACTGGCGAGTCTTCTTGTTTCAATAGTGCGTCCTAACATTTTGTTATGTTGGTGCCTGTCAGTCTGCATTAAGGAGAAGTTACCAGTGGTTCCCAATAAAAATCTGGCTTTTCTTCTGGGTAGAGCAGATATCTATTTTTCGTGAAATATCTGACAATCTGGCCCATGGCCGACTCTCTGAATAACTCCATGACTGCTGAAGTCTATGATGCGAGAAACTTTACCTCACTTTTCCAACGATGAGGGAAAGCAAGTGGATATCAGATACTCGCAGTATCTCAGCACTATATAGCAATATCCCTTGCCGAAACGGCAAATTGAAATGTCAGCATATTTGAGATGCAGTCGTCTAACCTCCAAGTTGCCCATGTTATGACGACTTAAAAGCGCTAAGGTTGACATTAGCATTGTCTCTTATCGCTCTCTACCATGTTCAGTAATCAGAAAATTGTAGTATGCTTACCGCTTAATCTTTTTTTTTTGGATCCCGAACGCGATACCAGTCAGCAAGCCACCCAGCCTCCAAACAAACACACCTTTGCCAATCAGACACATCTCCATTTCAGACCTTAATTGAAATTTTTGACGAGAAACGTATAAGCTTCCTACATCGTCGTTCAATTCTTAGCCACTTGGGAACGCATCGATCGCGGGGATTCGACTTATTGCAGGGCACTGAGGGTAGCTTAACCAACTCCTAAGCATTCTAAGCTTTATCAGCTTCACACTTGGATTCGGACTTACTGAAGAGAGGGACTTAAAGGGTTAGATAATTAAAACTTAATTTGCCCAATGAAAGACGTTCTGTGAAAGGAGCTAGTGCAACGGACTTCTACTTGTTTTTCTTACCTACCTGAAGGCTTCATGACGGCAAGTTAGCCTTGTAATTGGGTATTTCTGGTAGGGCTGATGATACAGTAGCCGACGAAACAATCGCTCGTAGGACAGGTTCTGTCACTATGCATGCTTACCCACGGAATATTCCCATTTCCCGATGGGACTTTTCCGCAGCAAACTATTCGGAGATAGGGAGCCCGAGAGTCAAATAAATTATGACTGTCTCATAACCCCGATGCGACTGAGGGAAACATTCAATATGTTCAAGCCTGAGGGCTTCAGAACAGAGAAGTCATCTTTGATTGATTACATACCTCTGATGACAAGGGTGATGTCATGACAAATATAGCCCGAAATCAATCTGCTCTATCGCCGAAGGATGAGTAAGTAAGCGACGAGGCGGTCTCGCTTATGAAAAGGAGGCGCATTTTTAGACGATTGACATGTGTTCAAAGCTCGAAGCTAGTGAACTTGCGCCCAGTGTCAAAAAATAGCAAACGGACTAATATTCTGCCCCGTTAAATCACAAGATTAAAAATCATATGCTCCTGGTGAAAGCTTGCAAACGAATGAAACATAGCAGTAAAATCAGCACCAAGGTGATGAGAAGCATGAAAAAGAACCCAAAATACGGAAAAATCTTTAACAGCGATCTAATGAGTAGGTCCAAGCCGGAGGGCATAGCCATTTTTGCTAATCTCAATCCTAAATATTTCAAAATGGTGTTGCTAGGCTTCACAAATTCTGTCTAGGTCGACGGCAATATATTTCATAAGAATTCCGATTTTCCACTCCGGATTTCGCGGCATTCTTCAAGTACTCCGCAGGGCATCCATCCTTCGATTGATGTACTGCTAGCTGAAACGAAGCCAGGCCACCTCTGCGAAGGAGCAAATAAGACAGTGATGTGCCCAGTGAAAATGACAAGGACTACGGTTGAGCACAAACAATGAGCCACCTATTATCGCAATCCATTCATTCTACGAAGAGAATAAGTTCTTTAATCAAAACCCAAGCCAACACCCCATGTATACAACATAGACAATTATCCTGTCTTAAGCAAACAATACTCCATTACACCTGGAAACCTACAATCAATGATTGATTTGAAGAGGTAATACTTGGACGCCAAAGAGATAATCAAATAATGTTGTATGTAGCACCAGACATGCTTCGCATCATTCACTGCTGCGTTCCCGAACCTTCGTTGATTTCTTTGCGGTTCCAATGTGAGTGTTATGTACCTATGAGGTATTAGTTCCCAGGTTTCCAGAGAGGAGATAAGAAAGCTTACCTTTGTCGCGAACTTCAGACTCGTGAGAGTCTCGCTCAGGTGAGCTTCTAGTGGACTCGCCATGACGAACATGAGTGTCTTTGAATTGCCACCCAACGAGTATTGGAGTAGATAGGTCAACTAGTACTGTCAGAAATAATGCAAGAAAGCTTGATGATGTATGCTTACCTTCGAGTTCCTGTACGGAATATGGGCACCCTCTTTGCCTTGACCCAAAGCCCCAATAACGTCCCCAAGGCAGCTCAAACTCTTGTTGATGTTTTGAGTCTCCTTCATTCTATCGCCTTCCGCCCCAGACTGCTTAAGTCTCTCGGAACCAGCCAGATCGACAAGATTAAGCGTGCCTTCGGAAGTTTCGTTCGTGGTGCTGTTCTTCCCAACAAGTTTCAATATGAACACGGAATGAGATCGTGATGATCTCTCGTTGGATTTTGTGGCGGCGACGCTCCGGTTGTTGGCAGCTTGCTTCAGCATTATCTCGACCGTGTTCGGGGAATCAAGAGGCACTGATTTCAAGCCCGTAATTGTCGTCTGCTTCTTCTGGTCGTCATGCTTGATTTCGTGCTTCTTCTTGTCGAGGTCCTTCGAATTGCCAAGAAGATCGTGAATTTCCTCGTTGTAGACCTCCACAAAACTTCCTTCCATGGTATACGTCCACCCCTTGTCTTTCAGGTTGGTGGCTGTCTCATAAATTTGATGAGTGGCACGAGGAATCATACCGTCAGCAGACGACATTGTGTGGGTCTTGCCAGATCCAGTCTGCCCATAGCAAAATATACACACATTATACCCGTCCAATGCACTCTGAACGAGTTGTGATATCTCCTCGAACACTTCCTGATTCTGGCTCTCCGGCCCAAACACGCGATCGAAGGTAAATGAATGGTTTTTCCTCGTAACTGTCCCTAGACTGCTCTTCTCTTCTTTTCCGAGGATCTCAAGTTCCTTTGATTCCTTGTCGAGGTCGGGATAAGTCATTTTTGCTGCAGACCCTTCATCAGCTCCATTACTGAAAACTGGCCGTACCCTGCACATAACACGGATGTTACCCTTGAGCTCCTGAACTTGATTGAAAAGGATGCGGCGCAGGGTTTCTTCCTTGATCAATTTCCTTTTAGAGACTTCGGCAGAATCCAACGCCTCCTGCAGTCTCCTTTCCATTTCAACAAAACTGTCAGACTGGGCCTTTGAACCAGATTCTAGGAAGAGTATCCGAGCGCGGAGGCTTGCAACAGTACTTTCTAAAGTATGGATCGTGGAAGCCGATTCGACGCCAGTTTTCTGAATTGTCTCTCTCATAGTGGCAATCTCACCTTGGGCGTTATTCTTCAAGGTCTGCTCTCGATCCAGATCTCCTCTGATATCCTCCAGTTGGCCCCTCATGTTTTGTATTTCCCGGTCCTTTTGTTTCAGCTCTAGGTCCAGGTTGACACTTTCAGAGGTAATGCGTGATTCGAGCTCCTGAACTTCACGGAGCCTTCGACTCCGTTCTTCTTCAACAGTAGCAGTATTCCGTCGCTCTAATTCCCGGATTTTATCTTCTAGCTCCACTGTGGCTCGACGTTCCATTTCCCGTAATTCATCTCTGTGAACGCGCAGTAAGCGGTCGATTTCTTCCCTGTTTTCCCGTCTCATCTGGTCAATCTCGTTTCGGCTCTCACGTTGAGCATCGTCCAGTTCTATTCGATGTGCTCGCATTTGATCAGCAAGGCTAGCATTAGCTGTCACCAAGCTCTGCTGAATAGATTCGACCTTTGATTTCATCTCATTTAAATCGCTTTGAAGCATTGTGTTTGCAGACGAAAGTTGGGATCTCAGTCCGTCGAGTTCCGCAACTAGAAAGCACACCATGAGTATAAGGCCACAAATATTTATGATGCAAACTCACTTCTCGCTTTGTACATAGCTATAGCTTCTTCTAGGAGGCTACTACGGTCTGAAGTTGTGCTTGAGACGTGGGTTTTTATTTCTGTGAACATGTCCTCCATGCGCTCGATACGCCCCTTGACATCCCATTCTGTAAACCCAGTTACGTTAGAATCTTTTGTCAAAAATGGTGTCTTTTGGGGAGAAGGTTTGGGGTTTCTGCGGGGTGTGATTGGAGGCTCAATGATCGCCTCTATCTTGGACAACACTGGAATGTGAGATGGTGATTGGGGAGCTACTGAGCTTTCTCCCGGAGGCTGAAACAGCACCAGAGCATTTTCGCTACTGTCAATTCTCAAATTGCGAAGTCCCGTACTGGTCGAAGACTTATGAGATAGAGCTGATTGAAGGGGTAGTCTCGTTCTGGTAGAGATCGCTTGATACTCGCTCGATACGTTTGGATTTACTTCTCCGTCAAGAGCCAGGTTGCTCATGGCTTTGCTAACGGAGATATCCCTGATGTTCGCAGTAGACCTGGAAGATCTCATTGCTTGCATGGACTGGATGCCGCGTAACTTTTTACATCGAAGGCTTGTATGCCCTGAAGGGACAGAAGAAGGAATTATAGTTAAAGGTTCCGTACCCTTTCGTCTCCCTTTGGAAGGCATTTCGTCGTCTGAAGAGTGGTTATCCATGGATGTTGCGGGCCGAGGAAGGGCAGTGACGCCCGTACGTGCACTTGTAGACTGGCTGAATTGTGACCGGCCGCCATAAGATGATTTTGGTCGACCATTTGGGCCGATGCTGCTCGAAAAGCTACTGTTGGATGTGTTTCGGGAGGATATTGATGGTGTTCGTGATGATGACATGGACGATGTCAACGAGGGATTCCGATTGTGAATGGATTTCTGCGAGGAATGTCAGTATCCATCCAGAGCCAATGTCCAGTCCCAACCACTGTTTTGGGAGGTCTTAATCGCGAAGCTGCAGGACGAATTCGAGATAAACAGGAATCGCGCCAGGTTTCAGGGCTAGTGCTGGTGGGCAGGTTCTTCTCAGTCATGGCAAATGTGTTTTATGTTCTTTGGGAGTATTCCTATTGCAACCAACTTACTCCGGCGCCGACTAAGGATGTTCCCTTCACTGCAGGTCTTGCACTTGGAGTGGGAGCTGCGATGGACCTGGTCTCTCCTGCTTTATCAGCCAAGGTCTTTCGTTTTGGTTCCGGCTCAATGGCTGCCCATCGTCAGTATCTATATGAGGTACCCGCGTAGATATCGCCTACATGATGCGCCATTCAGCTTGTGCTTCAGGGAACTCGGTGGAGGCATCCTTGAGACCAGTTTCGATCGCGAATTGTTCTGCGACTCGGAAATCTCAGAAAGACCCATCTTTGGCGGGGAAGGGATTCGACTGCCGGGCGGCTTCAATTGTGAGTTGCGATACTGAGAAGACGGATGATTAGTGAAGTGTCTAGGAAAGAGCTGGTGTCGCATCATACCGAATTCTCCTCGGTGTATTCCATCGCGAAATGTAGCAATTGCTACGCGCATAGAAAGCTATTGCATGCAAGCAGTGGCTCTATTCCTGGTAATATCAAGCCGTAGCGATTTGGGGTATATATAGAGCGGAGTTGTGACTTTTGATGGGATGTTGGTACATGTCGGCCTTGAAGTTTGTTTACGTTCTATTCTGTGTTGACTTAGGATCACGTGCCGGACCATCCGTTGCTGTGGGCCTGACTAAGCCCAGCCCAGCCCAGATCCACCCTACCCAACCTAGGTTACTTCAGGCTAAACTCCTGACCCCATGTCCGGTCAGAGAGTGTCACAAGCCAGCGGTGGACATTTATGATGACAACTGAAAAACTAGCCAGTATTCGATATTAATCCCGTTACTCCCACAACCCTATTTTCTTTTATTTGACATATATAATCCCAGATTGTAGCCGTCGTGGCCATGCAACGATAGCACCCTTCACTTACTCAACTTTACTGCTCCCTCGCACTTAAGATCTCGGCGCGCAAACATCTGACATGGAGAAGTACTCTCAGTTCCGTGATCGAGGTTGGCACACCAAGACCAGCAGGGTATACGCCATTGCTAATGCAGTGTACATAGGATCTGGAATAGCTCCATTCTTTCCTGTCTCGTCGGCGCCCAGCGGCATATACTTCCTCTTGCACATATTCCTATTCCTCTCCAAGCTCCCGCTTTTTGTCACCGTTGTGGCATCATACTTCCTCTTCCTACAATGGTTCCCACTTGGATCTCTCGTCAAGAAAGCGATACTATGGGTAATACTGGGCATACCCAGCCTGTGGTGGATTGACCTGCAAATAGACGGGGTCAAGAAGGGCTCCCTGGCAAAGAAGCCCTTGGATCGTGTGCCAGAACCTGCAGATATCATCGCATCCTCGTTCACGTCTCCGATCGACTCTCTGTACCTCGCCGTCATATTCGACCCCATTTTTACCATTTCCTACCCTCACACACGACAAGTCCAGTACGTTTCGCTCCTCGGCGCAGTTCTGAGAGCTTTCTCGCCTCCGCAGGAATTCCCGCCGAAGGGGGCGAAGATGACGGACCTGAAGACTTTGGTTGCGGAACACCCGAAGAGGATAATTGTCGTCTTCCCAGAGTGTACAACAACAAATGGAAAGGGTATTCTGCCATTAAGCCCAAGTCTACTGTCAGCCCCCTCGACGACGAAAATTTTCCCGATAAGCATTCGGTACACGCCATCAGACGTTACAACACCCGTCCCAGGGCAATACAAAGCTTTCCTCTGGTACCTACTTTCGCAGCCAAACCACTGTATTCGAGTCCGCATTGCGGAAGTCGTATACAATACATCGAAGCCCACAGACCAAGCTACTGAGAAGAAGGACAAGTACTTGTCGAATTTCATGGACACATTAGGGGAAGATTCGGCAATGACAAGCAGTACGGACACACTGATCAGCCTCAGTGACCAGCCGGCCGAAACCAATGCGGACGAGAAGAAAGTGTTGGACAAAATAGGGGAAGCACTGGCACGTCTAGGGCGAGTAAAGAGGGTCGGGCTGACACTGAAGGACAAGATAGCATTCTTGGAAGCCTGGTCTAAGAGGAGAAAATAGGTCATGTGATGGGACTGGATAGGCTGTCATGGGATGAACTAATTTTTGTTTCCCCGGCGTACAGGAGCGATAGAAATTTGTTCATATTCCCAATCCAATCTGAATAGTTGTTCATATAGCCACACACATTGACCACTGGCCGACCTTACAAAGTGTTTGTTTGATAGCTCACTGCATCCAGGGTACTACAAAACCCTCCACCTATGTCACAAACAACTCATCCTCACCATCCACCCCAATCCAGCTTTTATCCAGTGGGCTACAAGGAGACTTGCAGCCAAACTCCAAATCCGACAAATCCCCTCATGTCCTCAGCTCGGAACTATTCTGCAACTTTTGGGAACGTTCATTTCTCAAAATTGGATCCAAATCCCAATCATACAGAATCCATCCACTAGCTCAATCTTAGTATCCACGAACTACAGCTCGATGTAGCACTCTCCGCCAAAAAGTACTGAGCAAGTGTTCAGCAAGAAATATTTCTTCTTTCACACATTGTGATGTCGTATCAAGGGCCAGTGAGAATATTCCATGAACTAGCCGGGAAGCATCCTGGTCTTTGCCTGCCTCCGTCACTGCAGATTAAGTTCGTACAGATATGACCAAAAAAAATATTGTATGTCAAAATTAAGTAGCGAGCAGCATTTGGTACTAGATATTCAGAGGAAAGAGGAGAAAAATTGTAGCTTCCATAATCTTCACGAAAGGTAACTATAGGAGATATTGATATATATGATCTGGCAAGTTGCACAAACCTGTCGGTTAAAATTCATAAGGTCATGATGCTGTCCAACTAAGACAATGGTCTATCTGAGCCTTAGAATATCCGGTAAGTCTTGATCCTGGGTTGATTTATAGAGGACAGGTGACAGGTGCCACTAATCGGATCATTCTGCAACTAAAAATCTTTGTGCAGCTGTACCCAGATATGCTTATGATAGATCTGCGATCAGAACATGGTCGGCATTTCTCCACCGTGCCCAATCCATCTATGCCATAGTATGAGCATACCGCTACCATCCCTCCGGGAATCCCAAAAATACTGTAGGCATTTCAGAACCGCAGGCACAGAATTTACAACCAACCCAACGAACTCCTCATGCCACGAAGAATCGGGACACGCCAGGACAAGTGTTATGATCTTCACACTTGGTACATGGAGGAAGAGGTTCAGCATCTAGTAGAACGCCATATCCGTGCATAGTTCCGAGTCGATTTCATAGAAGTTCGCGCCCGAACTTGACTCGGCGCACTGTAGTGCTTCCAGGCCGTTGCTCCCATATTCTAACAATGCTTCACAGATAGATATGTCCATAGATATGTCGATTTGAGAGATGAAGCGCACCGCCCATCTTATACAGCTTCCTCGACAGTATTCCAAAAATGCGCAATACGCCATCATCATCTCCTTTTGGCCGCGGAAACCCAAATTTCTCCCGGCACAGCGCATTCAGAGTATTATTTGACTCAAGATTCGCGCCTAGAGCGACTAGAGAAGACCTTTCAGGTTTGGGCTGTGGCAAGGACGGATCGAAGCAGACATTCTGCTCCCATATCGCGGCTTTCTCTTCAAGGGACCGGAGATGTGCGGAAATTCGACAGTTAGTAGTTAGAGAGCGCCCTCCCGAATCTACCTGCGAGCTCGGTAGGGAGTTCAGAGAATTTGGGGAAGTTTCTAAGATTAGACGTAGATGATTCCATTGTTGCTTTCTTTCACTGCTGAAATGTATATAGTGCGGGGTCAAAGGTCTTCTCTCTCGATCCCCCTCGCTAAGGACCCGTTACATAAGCTCAGCCCCTGACGATCTGTTTACTTGATCAAATCCATGGTAAACTCATAGGTTCTGACCACTCTCATCATCGAAGTTGTAGTTTCGTAGGATCTCGTTTTTCATGCTCGACTGCCGTATTCTATACAAGTTCAATAATCTTGTAAGATGTTATGCATCAGAGATGGTGAAGTGCATTGAGCTCCACTTTCCGATTTCGATAAGTTACTAGCTATTTCAAAAATCTTCTTATAATCGGCACTCAGGTTCGCGGGCATGGAGTCTATAAACTTGATCGTTGTTAAACTGCCTCTGTCTTCATGTTCCCGCGCCGATGGACGCTGTCAAATTCTTCTTGGCATCTTTGTTGTCTGGATGCGGGGTTAGCGAAGACAACATTCCTCGACCGCATCCATCGCATACGAGTCCCCCATGCTATCAATGGATATTTCTTTATCATATATTCTCAATACCAAAGTTTTCCAGTATATTCTTGACACACTTCAGAGTACGCTACTCTTGAACATGCATAACAGGTATCTCATCCCTCTTTTTGCGAGCCTCTTCGCTACCCACCCAGGCGCGGAAGCGAAAAACGACTTCAACGCAAGCTTTCCAGAAGTGTTTTCTTTCAATTCGACTACTCAATTCTTCTGGACTGATAGTCTAAGAACGGATCTCACAGGCCTCTTCGTAATGGGGAGTACGAATATCTCCAAGCGGTATCAACTACCATGCATGTCCCCCCACCCCCGCTTCACTTACCAATTCCTCGTGGCGATACCGATTATCGCAAATTCCACTAATCCGAAATTTGCAGTGGACTCTTCATCATGTAAGAAAGCCACGATTGTGAGCGGCGTCACGGATTGTGTCCAATGGGCCAATAATGGAACCGCAACATTCGGCGGACCTTACGCTACCAATCTCATTCTCGGCCGTAGCTATCGATTGTCCCTCTCATACATATTCCAAGATAACTCCACTAAAGATGTGTCGACCTCACCCATTTTTCAGATGCTAAATCAGGTTCAACAAATTCCATCCTCGACACAATCTGTGTCCAGCTTAACCTCAACAGAAAAACCAAGTTCAACACCAACCGAAACTTCACCTCCAACTTCAACAATAACGCCCAACCCCTCATCATCTCCCTCTTCCACCCCAACCAGCCCCGGTGGCCTCACCCCTGGCGCCACCGCCGGCCTAACAGTTGGCATCATCGCCTTTGCCACAGTCCTCTTCTTCATCGCCCTCTTCCTCAAACATCGACGACGGGCCAGAGCCGCAGCCCAGAAGAAAAGAGACGCTGATATGCGTGATAGTGCAGCGGGAACCGACTTCCACCAGATCGATATCCGACTGGGGAGTCCCGTGGCTTACAACAATGTCGTTGCCGGAGGTACGGAGTGGCATAGTACGCGTGTGCCGCCGCTCGTAGTAACGCCGCCGTCACAGGGGATTCATGGGACTCCTTTCTAGACGTTGGTGGGCTATTAAAGATGATTAGTCAAATGAGGTGGTGTAGGAAGCCTGACTATCTTAGCGAAGCGAATTAACATGAACCTACATTTCACGCCTCGATGTAGTACACAGTGATCGTGAACAAAGAATATCATGATCAAATACGGAGTTACAAGTAGATTCGCAGTTTGTACTTGGTAGCGGATGTTTTTCTTGTTAAGAATTCTCTACATGCGAAATTTCATAAGCGAAGTTGGTTGATACTTAATTGCTCTCTTTCTAATAAAGTTCAGCTGTAGACCCCGAGAAGTATTGAAGGGGTTGCAGTAGAGCTTGACTTCGCATTTGCTTCATGCTTCTATTTTTGCGTTTAGTGAAGTTATCTATGATAAAGGTATCTTTCCAATCATAAATTCCCAAAAAAACTCCTTCCTAATGCTGAACGATCCTAACTTCCTTCCCCAAAGTACGTAGTCGCCACACCGGCTACAATTCTCTTTCATCCAGCCCTTACTCGCCCTCGTTATTGCGATCAACGGCAACGCAGTCCTACTCTCAAACACCATAGTTCATGGGGATCTCGCCTGCCGTACTAGCCTTCAACACTACCACATCCTCCGTCCGATCCACCACAGGATCGAGCCGTACTTAAATTTTCCTAATGGCTATCGACTGGAGTATTCATGCACTTCCATATCTATTCCGTTATCTTTAGCACGAGCAAACATTGGGGTCCGGAGAGAATTACCTGGGTGAGGAGCTCGGGCAGCTAAAGTATTGCCGGGCACAGCGACGGGTATTGAGAGTGTGGGTGCGACATTTCCGGGGAGAATGCTTAGTTGTGAGGAAGGTGTATCGGAAGCGGCTGCTGAGGACGTTGAGATACGAGAGCGAGTTCGGATCCTATTCTGTCCTGATGCTAGGGCGAGAAAGCTACAGAGCAGTAGAGAATGAGATATTTGCATTTTGGGGTTCAAGAGGTATCTTTTGGACTTCTGTACTTGGATGGATTTCAGAAAAATAAAGGAAGAGTCGATGAAATGTGTAAGAGCAGAAAAGTTGAAGTTGTGAGTAGTTGAGGAGAGAACGCATCAAACCTACTTGTACTTAATACCATTTCATACCAAGTTTCGAGCCGCTCCAAATCTAGTATGATATCCAAGGATCTAGAGTCAGAAGGTAGCTTAGGAGCTCCACCGATTTGCTGGGCGAGATTTCCATAGGGTTTCGGCCAAGGCACAGCTGACGATACTTCGTACTTCAACCTTCAAATTTCTGATCTGCGAATAACTACTCCGCGAAACTAGCACTGCTTCGTATGAACTAGCCACAGCTTTGCTCTGTGCTCAGCAATGCTTTTTAAATGAATTGATTGAAGAACTCTCTATCAGAGATGAAAGAGAGCATTGTGTCTCCAATAGAGTTCTCTCGGACGAATGTTGCATGTTTATTACATGAAACGCACACACGCGTGATGCATGAAGCGCAACGTGCCAAAATCGCATGTTTCCTCGGGCTTAGCTAAGTTGCAAACACTCACACGCAGCGATACTCGCAAAATGTACCGAAATAGTTGGCTCAACAAATAAGTTCGGCTTTGTAGTGGACGGAAATACATAATTTCAGGCATTAATGATGCTTTGATAGAAGGATGATGCAAACTGGCCCGGCTGCTGTTTGGTTGACATGTCGATCTTGAGCCGAGGCCCCTTTGCTACGATCATCTTGCATGTAGCGTACCAGATAGAAACTTACGTAATTAAGGTTGGGGGCTTGGATAATCCAGTGGATAAAAGGTCGCAGATAGGAAGGCTTCATCTTTCTCATGTGCGCAATCATACTTATTGCTAAAGAGGAATTCAATGGAGATACAAGCACGTCAATAGAAATACTATGTGAATTGAAGCTACGGGTCAAGCATGGAGACGTCGCACGAATAAAAGCTTTTGAGTAGAGTCAAATGATTGAAGAATAGTACCAATTGATCTATCCTTGCTATATCAAGCCCTAAAAAATAAAAAAGGGACACCCCATCAATATAATATTTTGTCTTTCTCGATTTTGTAAACTCCAATACTCCAGACTAAGGAAGAGATGCAAGGGAAGGGATAATATATAAACAATGAACGTTGTCATGCATGTCTCTTTCATTCTCAGAGCGACACTCGCTAGATTAAACGGACAGCGGAATTGAGCTGAATGCTCCTAAGCAGAAGTCGTTGGGCGGACACGAGTGTGGAAAGTGGTTGGGACGCCGCCTGAAGGGATCGGGGGTAGGCCGGTCCCGGATGGAATTGGGATTGTTGGGAATCCAGATCCAGCAGCGAAATTGTCACCACCAAAGTTGCCGCCTGATGGTGCCGCTGCTCCTGAAGGAAACCCACCCGATGGCTGTGCGCCAGATGGGAAAGCTCCGCCAGATGGGTGGGCGCCTCCTGAAGGGAAAGCACCTGTAGGTCTGCTTCCGCTGAATGATTCGGTACCGGATGGCGCTTGACGAGCAACGAGATCTGTTGGTGCTCCAGCAGGAGGAGTGCCAGAGGGAGGAGTGCCGGAAGGAGGGGTTCCTGAAGGTCTCGTGCCCGAAGGTCTTGCACCAGACGGTCTGGCACCTGAAGGGAAAGCGCCGGTAGGTCTGCTTCTGCTAAACGACTCGGTGCCAGATGGGGCTTGACGAGCAGCAAGGCCTGTTGGTGCTGCAGAAGGCGGGGTAGGAGGAGTGCCTGAAGGAGGAGTGCCTACGGGAGGTGTGCCTGCGGGAGGTGTGCCTGAAGGAGGGATAGGTCCAGCACCACCTGAGGGGAAAGCGCCAGAGTGCTGTGCACCGGAAGGAATGGCGCCAGTAGGTGCCTGACGAGCAGCGAGGCCTGTGGGTGCTCCAGCAGGAGGGGTGCCAGAAGGAGGAGAACCCGAAGGTCTTGCGCCTGAGGGCATGGATAAAGACAGGAAAGCTCCGGCACCACCTGATGGGAATGAGCCTCCAGATGGAAAGGCCCCGTCTGAGAACGTACCAGAGGGTCCTGGTCCTCCAAGACCAGTCGGTAAGCCGCTTGGAGCAGCACCAGTTGGTTGAGGACCGCCAAAGCCAGTTCCCGAAGGAATGCCCCCGGATTCGAAGTTACCGCCGGACGGGAATTGGCGAGCAAAGTTTCGAGCCGATACTGGTAAGCCAGTTGGAACGGGAAAATCAGAGCCAGAGTGGCTTGGAAACCCCGAGTGTTGGGCACCAATATCAGTTTGTCCTGAAGGTCTGGCAAATCCACCGCTGCCGGATGCAAGTCCGCCAGGTCCTCCCTGGCCACTTGGGCCGCCAGAGCCTTGAGGGAAATCGGCGGTTCCAGTAGGATGAGCTCCAGAGGGTTGAGGTCCTCCAGAGCCAGTTGGGATACCAGAAGGTGCAAACTGACCAGCAGAAGCACCCAATGATTGTGCTGAGGCACTGCCGGCCAAAGCCGCGAGAATAACAGTGGCGAAAGATTTCATGATGAAAGTGATGGCCTGCCGTATGAATAGAAACTTGAAGAAGTGCTGAAAAGGAGATGAAGTTGAATGAAGACGAAGAAAATGATGATGATGAAAGATAAGATGAAGGAAAGACGAGAGAAGAGCCAGTGTATACTTATACACTAGGCCACCTGCTTGACTTAGAATAAACGCTGCATCTAGTCGAACGTCTGAGATACAGTTCTGACTGAGCATATCGCGCCCACCGGACTGCTTGAAGAGCTCCACATCACAGATTATTGTTTCAAGATCCTCCACAGAGACGTGTGCAGAGAGGACTTCAGCTCAACAACACGGTGGCTGGCCTGCCCCTAGCTTTGGTATCAGTCGTAAGGTCTCCGAACTTGGCACTACCCTTCGTGTACTCCCATCCTGTCATCCGGAAACATTTCCCAAAGCGTATTTAATTGGTGGGGGAGAGGCGTCAGCCGCAGTTGAACCAATTTTTTCGGATGAAACAGATCGCCACGCGTCTTCGCCAAACTTTCAAAGATCGCCCCTTTTTGAATGAAACATTTGAGCCTCTGCAAGGGCTGGGACGTCGTGACGATGTGGAAATAGCAAAGTAGCGATGAACGCTGGGCCCCAATAATGGTCGTGATTTCATGCGACAAACACTTGGTGCGAACTCTGATATTATCGGCCGCAGTGGCAGTGATGGGTAACGAGGTACCTTGGATGGTTTCAGGGAATGGCAGTCCCATAATTCCACGCAAGTACCTACAGAAATAGGGCAAGTTTTCTCCACTATGGTCCAATTGATCGCGAGCCTTTACCTGCCCATTTGTGCGCAGCCTGAACTTCCAAAATAGAATGGGAATGTGGCTCGACTCGGTGGAGCTTGTTTTGCAATTCGAGGTGGCTTCGAGATTTTGTGGCTCAGAAGGGCGCATTCATCTTTCAGGAATCTGGTGTGCGTATACAGAGTTGCGTGGAAAACATAGAAGGGGCATTACAGCACCAGCTCTCTGGTCTCTAGTCGAGGATCAAGAAGTTGAGAGATATGTTAACATGGATAGAGGTGGCTGGTGAAGATCAGAAATAGTGAAGCCACTCTAGCAGCAAGATGACAAATGTATCACGTGACGAGAGTGCCAAAGCGGCGAGGACGAAATGTCGGGGCGATTGACACTGTTCTCAACCTCAACCTCAACCTAGAACAACTATTCATCAGCATCATTATCGTTGCAATATTTGTCACACTAGGCACACTGTATCCTGCCGAATACTTGGATAAAAGCCGGCTACCCAGCTCTTCAACTGTTAATCGTCGGTGCCTCTACTAATCAACGACTTGGGTCGTGGTCCCCTGGTTTTTAAAAGGCTCTGAGCCTAGGGACACTCATCATCATATCTGAGAAGGTATCAAGTCAAATAATAGTGGACATGTTCGCTATACTAGTAATCTATGAGATAGGCGTGGGGAAATATGAAAATAAATTACTCCTCCTCAGCATCTACGCAGTATCAACTATCAAGGACTCCGCCTTCTTTCCCTACGTCGAAGACATTGTCACAGCGTTCCGAAATGATCATGTTGGCCTCACTGGTTACATATCCTGCATTCCAAGTCAATTGTGGGTAGAGAACGCTGTCAGGAACGTACGCCTCTCTACCAAATACATACACACCAATCGGACTCTGTATTGGGAACAAGCTGCCCATTTGATATCAAAGTGTGCAGTCATCAAAAGCACGAGATCAGTCATACCTACTACTACATGTCATCGGATTGTCTTACGCTGACGTTCCATTAGTTAGTTCCTCCGTTACAAAGTGCAGACTCCTTCCGTATTTCCCAGAGGGCCAATCCCGAGAAAGAGCCTTGAGTATCCTTAACAGTCTTTGATTACTTGGTTTCCTCGCATGGTGAACCAAAAACGTAAAGATGGCCATCATTTCCTACTCAAAATCTAGTCGCTAGCATGTGCTTCTACCATTAGACCCCAGAGTCACCCCATACAGCAACTTTCTACAAACAACTGGAGGAAGCCACCAATCTACACGATTTAGAGACGCTGATACCTCGAGGGTTGTTCGATCGTGCTCTGAATAGAGTACCGGCAATCAAGTCCCTGGAATACGAGTTCCGACCAACGCGGATAGTGTATCAAAGCATAGTGTTCCTCACGCCTCGAGCATCTTGAATCTTGATATACATAACATTGATTCATTTCTCCGATCAAGTCGACCTGAGCTGAGGACTTCCCATTTCTACGAAAATTCAAGGGTGCTCAAAATGAACGCCGAGTAAGACCTGCGACCTACATTCAGGCTCAGAGAATGACCACTTCGCTGTTGATCGTGTTTTTGAATACTCTCTCAAAATTGGAATATATTAGTGTCACAACTTTGATAAGCAAGTTTGAGGTGTCCTGTCTGGTGAACAAACTAGTACCGCAATCTTTGGGCCTTTCACGACATCAGCGAGGCCTACCAGCGAGTGTTGCAGGATAATCCGATGGGCGAATGGGGACAATCAACACAGCCGCAGCATTGACGTTTTCATCTAGACTTCTGGCTTGCACAAGATGCAAAATCTACATGTATTTGCCCAACGCTCGGAGAGATTGCACTCGATCTTAACAGATCTGATGGCAACGTATGTTCCATTGGTTTGTCTACACAACTAGCATTTTGATGCGAGGGCAGCGAGGCTAATCAAAAGATGTTGAACGATACGAAATTCCGCTGCTGCAAATGATCAGTCACTTTCAACTTTCGTGAACCTTAAAACCAGGGACACAAACCATTGACAATCGGGCAATATGCCTGGATGACCAGGATAAGGACAACATTGATTCGGCAGAAGATCAATCACGAATTCTGCGTGGAAGCTCCTCCGAGTGCGGCAGAAGCACTTCCCGCTGGCTATGCTCGAGGTAGATATCTTATTGTATCTCAATCCTTATCTCTCCCTCCAAATGCCGGGGGGACATTCCGATGCCAGCAGCCCGGTGCCCTAGATTTGGACGTCAGTCCTGCGGGCAAATAGCAATCACAGTACACTTTCCGGTCTGCTTGAAAGCACTTGGAAATATGAGCATCGAAGCGATGAAGATGGCTCATTGGCGCCTAATCCCGAGATCTTGTCATCTTGATGAGAAGAATCAAAGAAAGGGAATATTTCTCTTTTTTGTATGCAATTGAGGTTAACAATCCTATCTATTTGATTCTGTTGCATATTCGTTCTTCATTGACTCCTCTCTTCACGTTGATCATATGAGCAGATTAGTTCTCTCATCCACAGGTCTAGAAACATCCACTCGGACCTTGATATTCTTACCTCACCAAGATGTTTCAAGATATTTTCCCGTCATTACCAATTATCACTCTACCTTACGTTGGGAGGCGTTCGGGAATCAAATGAGATCCATGACATGTATACTCGTCACTTGGAACTCTAAGCTTCACATATTCTCCATCCTTCCGAAACAACCAAAGCCTTCCAGCTTGATAGTCAGACTTCAACACTGAGGACCTCAGGATGTACATTTCTGTTTCAAAGTTTCTATTCAGCTATCTTCCAACCATGGTACACATGAAGCCAAGTAAGTGACTTGCATTCTCATTTCCATCCGTCGTTTCGCCTGAGTTAATTTCGATGCGTACATGTCATTATGACAAGGTATTTTCTTTCTTGGAAGCATCCAAGCCGTCCTACAGAGAGCATCTATATGTCATAAGATCCTCTTGCGTACGGTACTATCATCTTTCCCTCTTTCAGTCCCTTTAATTCCAATAGTCACAGGCAACAGTACGACGAGAAGAACTTCGTAGTACCACTCGGTGTTACAAGCCAATTCTAAAATACGGCCACGAGAGTATACAACGAGTGGTGAGTTTATTCACGACTGCTGATGTTATAAAAAGGCTGTTCCTCCTCTTGCATCACATCCTTAATCTCTCAGACCCAGTCATCGCTATAACATAATACCAAACAACCAGGCTGAAGCTATCGTTTGGAATCTTTTATTAAGTATATATTTGTACGTATGTGTATAGCTTGAATCTCAATTGCCTACAGCAGAAAATGATGGACTGTAGAAAATGTCATCTTAGTCATATGAAATACAGTAAATCAAAAGATCAGATCCGCAAACCAAGAAGCTTTCTTTCATATAAACAAACAAGCACTTTTGATCTGTTACCAATACACACGACAGTTTAATTTGAATGTAAATAAAGAATTCATCTAGATATTCCATTTGTCAGAACTCGGAAGATTGCATTCTAACTTTCTTACTGGCATGTTGAGATATAATCAGCGATATCCATACCTGCCCATCATGATTACGAGGTTACTAATGATATGGAGATAGCTTAGTCTTTGTAGTACTTATGGCGAGATAATGAATATAGTTTGTGTTATAGATCGACTCAATTCCACTCTCTATATAAATAGACCGACACAGTAACACTCTACCAAAACTACGATCCAGATAATCCTACGTATTGAAAATTTCAGGACATCTTATGTATATATATATATATATATATATAATCTATGTATGTTTATTTCCTAGCTGTCAAGTGAGTAAGTAAGTAAAAGGTGACTTGCTAAACTATAAAGCCGTGAAACAATCATGTTTCTTGAACGACCTACTGTAGGAAATCCATTGATGGAATCGATTTTCGGATTTTGAGAATGAAAATGAGGAAATGAATTCGAAGATCTCCCATATCTCCATTTCTCGAAGCGGACGCGGGGAAATATATGGCGGGTTACTTAACTACTACCTACCGGATTAGGTAGTAAGTAGTAAATACCACTTCACTTCATGTGATGTATACCTATGATAAACCGGTGACAAGAAGTCTGTTGATCGAGCATTGAACAGAACCATAGCTAGGAGATGAGATGTGGTAGATGGGGTAGCTATAGTCTGGATGTAAAGCGATGATTGATTTGATGATCTCAAGTTCAACCATGGTATTCGGATGATGGTAAAGACAGACTAATAGACTATCGGAGGAGCTTTCAATGTGTGGCGGATCGATCGACGGGTAATTGCCGGCTTTAGTGGGTATAAGTACGTAGTTCATGACGGCGTCGGCTTTTGCCATAAGTGGTGGAATTCACGGGTTGTGGTTGAGGGGTTTGGATCTTTGTTTATATGTCGTATGTGGAGCTGGATATGAATGCTTGGGGATAGGTTTAGGAGTGTAGACTAGTTCGTAATATTAATGGCATTGCGTGTGGATTCGCCGCGCGAGTTATGTCGAGCGATAGATAGCTGAAGTGCACCTAGAATCATCCTGACTGGCAGAGAAATGGAATAAGCGTAATTTGTTGTTATCAAGTGGCGTAAACTGGCAGACAGTGGCGGTCTGGCGTGGGGAACTGGGTCCGCAGTCATGTTTTCGGCGACCTCTTTTGTTAGTATATTCTAGGGTGTGCTTCTCCTAAAGCTGTATACCTATCATCAAAAAGCGTAGCAGGAGATGGCTTGGGATAGTGTCGAGCTGCACATGGAATTTATGGATTCTATGGGTGATATTCGGTGTGAGTTGGACGTTCGAGCTAGGGAGACTTGGTGGAAGACCAGTGGTGATTATATCGAACCATGACATTCTGATACAGGGAAACTTGCGATTTTTCGTATGGGGCGGCTATTGTTTTCTATATAGCCGAATTATTTAGTTGGGTCGTGGCTTATATGAAGTTACAGTGTATTAGCAGGCGTTGGTACAGTGGTACTGGTGAAGATAGTTGGCTCTGCGACCGATATTCTGAGGACCTTCTCTCCGTGTGCCATACTACTGGAGAGAGGCTATGATAGCATCACACCGGTGCAGTGCGAAAAGTTTCTGATCGCTTCAATCGGCCGTATTGCAGAATTGGATCAGATAGAGATACTCGACTTTCTCGTGACTACTGGTTGAGAAATATATTTTTGCACCTTCAAAGACCGTAAATGAGATGACAAAGAGCTGCGGAGTAGCCTACCTGTGAGGCTGGGCAACGCTGATCCGCTGGAGACTTCCACTCAGTACGTTCAATTAGTTTCATCTGAAGAGGGTCACGAACTTACTCGGTCTTACTGGCCCTTCAAGAAGAAAGCGAGGTTCGGCGCTGATTATCCCAACCAACTTTCTCTGTGGCTGGGCGTAAGTATGTAGTTGAGTATAAGTCTTGACTCTTGCTGCCTTGCAGGTGGACGAAGATAGTACGTCCACTTGGAGTGGGATTAGCTCAGGACTATTGTTTGTGCTAACCATTGAGGCAATTCCGTTCGAGAGAGGATGTGACTTGAGGCCCTGAAAACCTAGTAGGGTCAAAACAGGCAAGCTTTGCAGGAATGAAGGGAGGAGCAGTTTGTGAAAATAGTAGCTAATAGGAGGGTGAAATTTTACCCAACAATCAGCACTGCGGCCGTTATCTGTTGTTATAGGCGCGGTTATAACTTCCGGTAATAATGAAGTGGAAGATTAGCTTGATCTGAAGGGGGCCTATAGCGTAACAACCTTGCGTTCGGTAATGACTAGCAACAGTAGAGTAACCGGAAATAGAAGAGAGAGATAGAATAGAAACACAGAAAAAATCTGCTCTAGTTAATTCCAGTGCAAACTGACCTACGCCCCTCGTCGATGTTGCTAATGTACGATCTTTGGCATCCTGCTTGGAAGAGAAGCGTCGAGCTGGGCTGCTGGTGCGACCTTGGTAGGGGATCGGCCTTGAAAGACGTAGCCTAAGCTCTCCAAGTCATGCGCAAATGGAATTAATTTCGATTCGCAACGCTGTTGCTTCTAGTATTTTGGGAAATAATAGCGAGGCAAAGAGTTCGTCGATTCCACAAAGACTAAGGGTTGTTGTGGCGAAGCTGGTCAGGCGTCCTGGTGACACAATGCTCAAAACTTCGCTCTCCTCAAATGCCCAGGGGTCATATCTGCAGGTTACTCGGTGCAATACCAAGACCAGAGGCGCCTGTGCCAATGTATGCATATGCTCTGGAATGTGGGACGTGTGCTGTCAGATCCCGTCAACAATAATACGGGCCGCCACATATGAATGGCATCTTCCACTTTCCATTACAGTATTCCCACCCAGGTGGGCGGTGGCACATTCATCCATTTGAAAATGGGTAAAACTGTTCAATACTGTCGTCATACTTCGTTATTATTGAGATTTTTATATCCGGCCGGCTGTCGTTGCGCTACATAATCCACAGACCCATCACGGGCGGGGGATCCGCTCATCAATACGGGGAGTGGTGATCCGGATCGCGGATGCCCAGACTGACTTGGTGGACTTGGCAGCACAGCATCTCCCAGTCTGTCAGTGCTTGCTTTGGGATTCCATATGCATGTTTCCACGAGTCCTTCATAGAGTGAGGTCGGGGAAGAGGAAAGAGTGGTACATGACAATGCCTTTGCAATAACTTGATGGCATCTGGCTTAGGACCTCTCACGGCGATTGTACCGAGTAATCTCGCTTCGGACTGTGTTGTTAATCTCCAGTGACTGACCTAGCCGTTATCAAAGCAAAGAGTACGTAGTCCGACTTGACCAGTTGACAGTTCGTGTCTGATCTCCACTCCACTACTACTGTACTTGATCTGGGGTTGGCTCAGGGTTCTTGGGATGACATTGAAGGGGACCTGGACGTGGAGACAATTGGACCCCTTCACGTACATGTACAGTATGTCTCTCGCATCAAACCAGGATGACGTTCTCGCGAGTTGGATTGACGATGGCCCGGGACCATGTAAAATGCCGTTTGTTTGTGCCGCTGTCCGACAGACCCCTCGACTCGAGTCATGAAACTTGACACTTTCGTGACAAGAGCCCGATGAGATGGTGCAGACGGCGGGATGCACGCACCCAGCGTCTTGGAGTAGTGTCACTGTCGCAGGATGGACCCAGGATGCAGCTAGCCTTTTGCGATGTCAGGTTGTCGGGACGGGGTAGAGGTCTTTGGTACAGTACCTTTGTATTTCGCAAACCAATCCTCGACCTTCTGCTGGTAGAACTTGGAAGTACAGTACAGTATTGTACTGTACCAGGCCTGCCGGTTCCCCAAGTTACCTGCATGTTTGCCTGGCTCCCGTCGACGAGATGAAGATGTAGCGTAACGAGATCGATCCTCATGAGCGTTGAGACAGTATAGTATATATGCTGTGCAGCATTGGATTTTCCACTTCTCCCCGTTCTGGCTGATATTGATGACTTCATCAAGCTCATAGACATAGACATAGACATTGCCAATGCCAATGCCAATACCGATGCTTCAAACCCGCAAACCCGCAAACCCGCTCGTCCGGCTCAGACAGCGGGTGGATCCATCCATGGAACTACTTCGTACGAAGTATGTTAAACTGTCATACGTTTAATACTACTTGTATTAGATATATTTTCTGCTTACATGAGGAAAAAGTACCCAATATGGAGCAGTTTGCGAACCCGCACAAAGTTCGTACCCCCCTGGCCAATATTGGATCCAATCAGACCCTGGCTTTGGTCTGTGCATCGATTAGTGATTCGTTACAATAAGATCCATCTCAGATCTGATCCATCTCACCTCGCAACACCATCACCTTCACCTTCACCATCACCATATCGGTCGGGCAGGCAGATCGAAAGTAAGGGATCTCAATTGAATGTTCCAGTACGAAGTATCAGCGGCTGGCCAACGAGGATCTCGAAGACATCCTCAGGGTCTTTCCCGTCAAATCTCGTTTCTTTTGTTGTGCCATGTTCACATCCACATCCACATCCACATCCACATCCACAACGACCACGACCACACTACTAGTACCACATCCCCGCGCTACTCGTTCCCGGTGTAACGACGACGGCATGCCATTGTCGGCTCGCGTCGTGATACATACTGTACGAAGTTACAGTACCTCACTCCAGCTGTCGATGTGCTGACTGTGTGTCGTCCCGGGAAACCGTCGTCCATTGAGAACAGGGCCATGTTGAGGACACGCTGGGAGCCCGCATCATTCTCTAGTCATCATCCCAGCCTACCTGGTGCAGAATCTGCCCATCGGCACCCTCTGCACCAACCACAAACCCTCCTCCTTTTCATGTGCTCTCGTGCTAATTCGATCCATTCTAGCTTGTCAAAATACATATTAATTACCTAGCATAATACTACAGACCTACGAAGTATTATGCCTCTTCGTCCCCTGCGGGTCATCCGGAAATAATTAACCCTCACATCCCGTCCCTGGTGTCCGAGGCGGGCCTAGATGGTGGGAAGCTTCAATCCGACCCTTGTGGTTTCAGCGCTCCACTTGGACAATTATAATTTTTGTGGTTCTGGGTCACATATAACCTCAGAACATCAAACATCCATCATTATGAGCATACTTCGTACAGGGAAAGGACAACTTGTTCAGATGAGCATTACGCAACACGAGATCAATTCACCTGCAGTGTCTCGGGCCACAGCTGGAATGTAAAACCACTTCACCTAAGATTTGATTCTCTTCCTGGGATTCTCCGATATACTTTACAGAGACACGGATAGTGACGGATTCCATTCCTAGGTACGCGGGCTACTGCAGCAATATGCTGTAATCAATTGCAAGCCCAGGAAGCTGAGCGCCTCGAGGATCACGGCAGAAGACAAGGCTAGCTGCAGATATTTGCACACATGTCTCAAACTGCTTGATCTAGCCCTCCGTCCTTCCAAACGCCCGAAGATCTTATCTCAGCCGACCCGATTCACCTCCACATGAGAATTTGCCGAAGGCAAAGGACCCGGTGTGATGATAAGAGGTAACGAGTATGGGCCCCTTGGTACGGGTTCTGGCATAAGACCTGCTTGCTTGCAGGATCGATCAGCGACATACTAATCTAGATTATTGCCTAGTTTAACGACATCACAGAGAACCCAGCATGGTTAGGACTATGAAGATCTGCTTCTGGGTGCGATTCACAGTTTCCCTTGAGGATATTATGATCATTATTGATGGCATCTTCTTCTCGAGCGTCGCTGTACAAGGTCACCATGTCAGCCATAGCAAACTAAACAACAGGGGCCGCCTCATGGTTTGAGTGGTTCCTTGCTAGGTATACTAATCAACCCTCGAAATTGAAGCTGTCACTCTGGTTAGCCGGTTTTAATACACGCTTGGAGGGATTTTCTGGTCTTTTGACATAACACTGCGACAGGCATCGGCATTAACCCTCGGGCCTATGCCCTCATAAGTTTCCTAATCGGATGCTCAGTGGTTGCCAATAATCAGACTGTGACCAGGTCACTGCCCATGAATAACAGTCCCGGCACGCACTTCTGGCCCGTAATAAGCACTACTCTTAACTTAAATTCACGTCTAGACACAGGACATTCCGTGGCCGCTAATCGCTAACAACCCGTTCAAACACTTAGCTATTTTCAGCAAGCTCCATAGTCTGTAGGGCCAGGATACCCACAAGGTTTAGGCTCAAGCTGGGGGTCATTAGTGTGTACCACTGTGGTGGCTTGCGGCGCTACTAACATCAAGCTCGTTACTAGCTGGTACCCACCCTGACAGATCTTCCAAGAGGCGGAACCATCACACCTTCAACGGCTCACAACTGTTGACGAAGAATGCCGGGCTGCGGTGTGTTCTGCACAACGAAGTATGACTTACTGGTAAAGCTGAGAGTCTCACAAGTCCGTTTTTTTTATTTGACCAGTGGTCTGCATCTCCTCATTATGCAACCCTTACATACAAGGACAGTGATCGAGATTAATTACGCTCTCTACAAACAACACGCACGCGGAAAGAAGCCGTACAGACAATGAGGTACAGTCTACCGCTTGGCTTCCAGCTCTGGGATACGATACCTAGCTAGGCCTAGTATAGCTCTCTCCCTTTTCTCCTTCGTGTGGAAGGAATCTTTGACAACAGTGGGAAGAAGGCTCAAAAAGCCACATGCCAGCTTCGATCATTTGCAGCTTGGCCAGCCGTGAGCAGTGCGATTCTTATCTTCTGGTGTGTTACAGCTATGTCCGCCAAAAGACATGGTGGTTTGAGAAGGGCCGAGAATTCGAACGATACAGAAAGACGTATGTATGGTGGAGAGCCAATGGAAGGGTAGAAAATCAGTCTATACCACTTCCAGAAGAAACGCATCCACTCCTGGCAGCTCGCGACCCTGATAAAGATATCGTCATGCGTAAACAGATTAAACTCTGGAATCGCATTTACTACTTCGTACTCTTAAGCCGGACATCCGAATGCACTGGTTTATTTTCACGTTTTCTCCTCCTGAGGCCTCCTGAGGTTCAATTATCACCAGAGTTGTGGTCAATTTGCAACAGACAGAATAGAAATGATGAGCAGGTGCTATCTGACTTAGCTCTATCATTAGCTGTGACTACTTCTTAATCTAAAGCCTGTTGGCTTTCATCCCGTCGCTTCAGAAACTGCGATAAGTCTATGATAGCTATCGATATAAGATACTCCACAGGTATATATGGCTGCTTGCATCATCGCTAGCCCGAGTCCTGCCATCTAAACAAATACGCGAGACATGTAAGGATATAGTACCTGACATTAGGAAGTGTTTGAAAAAGTTAATTCTAGCTCAAGATGATCCTAGAATAACTAAAAGAAAAACAAGTCCAAGGAAAGCTTCAGGTTTACGGTGCCTACAAGGCGGCTGATGGTATCTAGAATTGGAGGTATACTAGCCTTTCCGAGGTGGGATTTCTGCGCAGACACTACCGTCAATATTTCTCTACGCCTCCAATTCGCCAGGAGTTTTGACCTTAAAGAGGTCATGATCAGCCGTGGCTAACTTAAAAATGTATGAGGCATCTCTGAAAGACAAGATACTGCACAAATGGCAGAAGCGCTCGCAACCAAGCGACTGTGCTAGCAATGCCCAAGCCAGATCTAGAATTCAGTAGGTACTGTATGCATACGCCCCGCGTCTAAAAGGGTAAAATCGATGCAACGGCGACGAATTTCAATTCTCGCAAGAAAATCATGTACTATGTTGTTTCGTCCCTTTTCAGTTTGAGTGCCTGCTAACAGAATATTGAAGGGAGATTCGTGCCACTCTGAATATGCATCAGTACCTTAGGCTTGGTCAAATCGCAAGGCTTCCCCATCATGGGCGGCCGTCCGTTCGGCAGGTTACATTCCCAAACTCCCCCCTGTTCGGCATCGAATGTTTCTTTCGGGGAATTTAGTCGCACACGCATGCGCCCATGCATGGACAGCCCGTCCTCTACAGTCGAAGTACTTACTACTGTACGAAGTACAGTACTAATTATCCCCTGGAAGCGCTAAAGCTGCCACCAGGAACTGACCCCCGGGCTAGACCTTGACGCTGCAGCTGTGGCATTGTTTTTTTATGGGCTCGGCTGAGGGCTGGCAGCCTCACCTCACCTAGCGTATTAAACGAATCTGCAATCCAGTAAACATCGAACCTTTCTAGGCATAAGTCCATACTACTGTACATGTACAAGCCCACAATACTTTCTAGCGGAACCTCTCATGCCCTGTCCGCTGTCCGCTGTCTACTATCCGCCTTCCTGAGCCTGTTTATGGAAGTCTCCGCCTGCGGTCGCCCTTCTCTTTAGCCTTTAGGATGCCTGATGAAAAGGAACAGGAACACTGCTGCCGCCTTAGCTTCAGGTCATTACATGTATTTGATAATAGTTCACGTTATCAACAGTATATGCAACTCGTGATCATTGATCAGATCAATCTAGCCCTTTGTCATATCCTCTATGTTCAACCGTCCCTGCTCTACCCTATAGCTATGTATACTATATTATACTAGTTCTCCATCAACAATCCTTGCAATTGTACTGTACAGTAATGTAGCAGTTTCAGTACTCCACCTTGCGGCGGCACCTTAACTTCGCATCTTCATCTGTTTCTGGATCAACTCCCTGCTGTACCGTCTTGGCCTTTTCGATCCTATCCCGGTTCCATCCCCACTGGCAAGCAATCCATCCCCGGCATCTCCAGCGGGCCGTCGATCAACAAGTCCTTGGTCCAAGCACTCCAACTCGATTATTATTGTATCTATGTACGTCTACTTATAAGACCTCCCCCCACCCCCATGTCCACTTCATCCCTCCCCCAAAGACTACATAACGACAATGACATCGGCTTTCACGATCTTCGACAATCTCTATTGACATTCTTCTCTCGCAACAATACTCAACATTCCCAAAGCTGAGCCAATCGATCACCAGCAACATCCGAATTAAAATAAAAGAAAGAAACACATATCTTTAAGCTAGAGTGTGGTTTTTGACTTTCTTGTAAAGCGATCCGAACGTGGTTTCCTCAAATCGAAACGAGCCCGATTTTATCCTCAACATCATTCTAAATCAAATCGCCACGCTGGCCACCTCCGTCGTCACCCAGGTGTCTGTCGGGCACGGTAACGTGTGGAAACCCAAGAAGTTCGGGTTGGGAATCAAGAGATTCGAGGCCGGTAAGTCTAGACAATTGAACCCACCACTTTTCTATATCTGTGGATCTCTAGCGGAATCTGCCTAGCTGTCCAACCTACGCCATAATCGCCATTTACTTGGACATCATAATGTCGACAGACTTGGTCCACTACCAAAGTGCACAGCTCCTACTACATGATACCCTCCAACGCACTGCACTGGCTCTTATTTCCTCTGGTCTCCTCAGTCTTCCAGATGTTTATTTCTTTCTTATCCTACATGTACATGCTAATGCGTTCAATCACGATGCAGCCAGCTTGGATTTCCCGCGCTTCGAGTCCCACTATTGGGGGATCCAATCTTCCGTCAAGGGAGATAGAGGGATGGAACTATCTCATTCTAGACACCTTGGCCCGATAACATGGGAGTCTGCCAGGACGGAGGAGGCAAACATGCCAGCCCTCGCAATCAGGCAATTACCGGGACATCACCTTCCTGGTCCAACTGCTTTGCTTGATAGTCAATTTCCAGGTACTCCGTTCATTGCACGATTGGAAGGCAGATCACGGCAAGAGGTGGCACCGCTACCACTCTCTCTTGTACAACTTCCACCCATTCGAGAGGTAAGCTCGTACACCTCCTTCAGTATGACTGCATACATTCCTACATCTTCTACTCAGGATCTCTATTAAACCCAGGCAACAGATTGTCGACTTCTCAACACGTATTGAAAGATCGCAGCTCGAGTATAGAACGGATGGCTCTCCAACTCCCTCCGTCAAGAGGAGAAGATCGGAGGAAACCGAAGCACAAGATGGGAGGGAATCGTCGTATCCCAGGCTTAACATCTTCCAAAGAAGCCCTCAGCGTAGCCCACCACTGGTGCACCGGTCTCAAAGCACTTCGACAGCGATACCACCCCGGCGAGATAGCACTACTTGGTCTAGTCCTTACCAAGCAACCCAAGAGCCCCCCTCTCTTCAATCCTCTTCGACTCTGGCAAGCAGATTAGAACGACAACAATCAATGATGCTACCAAGCCTGACGGCCCTCGCACAAAATCATGCGCACCCATCCACCATTCCTCGAAATATCTCCGAGTACTCTCTTGACACATCTCACTCCGGGACACAGACCTATCCGCATTCGACAATAGTCCCTCGCACGCAAACTCTTTCCCGATCAACACCAGTGTACGGATATCTTCAGCCGCGAGGGCAACCATACTCTGGTCCTCCCTCGTACTCTCACGGGAATGATCAAAGTCTGTTTTCTTTATCACCCAACGCTATGTCTCTTGTTACTACGCACCCATTCGGAGGGGATGGATTGGACAGGGATGTTGACAGCGGACATCGGAAGAGAAGGGCGAACCTTCCAAAGGAGACAACGGACAAGTTGAGAGCATGGTTTTTCACGCACCTGCAGCATCCGTATCCAACAGAGGATGAGAAGCAAGATTTGATGCGGAGAACTGGCTTACAAATGAGTAAGTGTAGCTTTGCCAATTGTGTTCTTGTCCTTGCCCCGTAACACTTTTTAATGATTATTTTTTTCGGAAGAATATGCATTAATTATGTTTAGCACAAATATCTAACTGGTTTATAAATGCCAGACGAAGGCAGCTTCCTACCATGATCAGTAATGCGCGCGTTGCGTCCGGCGCTCAAAGCGGTCGAAACGGAGAAGGCAACGCTGCGTTAAACAACAACGACTACGTAGAAGAAAGCGATAGGAGGAGTCTGAGGGATAGTGATGGGGAAGGGAGTGTGTACGATGGGGATTTTGATCTCGGGCAACGAGCTCTACTGCAGTGATCCCCAACATGAAATGTTAGGTCAACATATCTCTAGAGGATAGATATTCCCTGAGAGTATTTTTCGGTCCGCCATGCCCTGCTTGTCGATCGCGAGGGATCGCTTCTCACGTCGGAAAACCAGTAAATCGGCTTGGACGGCAAGGATCAAATTGGCATCCGTGGAAAGGATGGGAATTTAGAAAGCAAAATTATCCACTTGTTTTAAGGCAGAGGGAATCGATAATGACGACGGAAGTGGGATCAAAGAGCGAAGGCCCATGCAACAAGCACTTTACCAGAAGCACTTTACCACAAGCAATTTATCCCAGAAACATGACGGCGGAATGGATCGGGGGCGGGATGCATAGAGTCTATATAAGACGAGTACGTGAAGAACGATGGCATGGGATCCAAGGGTTCATATTATAGCTGAAGGCTTACTTACCTGTTACTTATGGCTATGGTAGAGCTACCTACCGAGGTAGTTTCTGAGGGAATCAGTGGCATTCTTTATTGTTGTACGCTCATGTACAACACACAAACAAACAACAAATATGATAATATGATATTATGATGTTATGATGGATGAAGGAATGATGTATATAATACCACGAAGAAAATTCACAATCCCACGAGCTTTCAACTCCTTTCCATGAACACGTTGACGAGGAATAGATTGCTTTATTTTGATGTATGTATATGATTCTATTTTCTTTCCCACTCAGTTGTTATTCATGTACATATTTATATATATATATACCAGAAGATCCAAATCAAAATACTGCTATTGGAAAAACAAACCAACCTCCAGCCCCTCCTCCCAACCCCCCTCTTCTCCGTCAAACCCCGACTTGTCGGACTTGATCCTATGGCCGGCCAATGGCCGATTAGGTAAAAGAACGAATGAAAAAAACGACACTCACCAACTAACCGACCGACTGACCGACCGACTGACTGCTATTTAACCGGGGTATTTTATTTACTGTATAAGCGGTGCAGCTGCGTAGTGAGCGTTTATAGTATGCTACAGGAGGTAGGCAGTGTCAGTGGAATTTGAGCTAGGTAGCTAGGTGCCTTATCTAATCTACATCAGATATCTGACTCACCTCATTCATGCAAGCACGTAAAGCCTTACTTACTGTCTTTTGAGTCCCTTTTTCCTTTTCCCGCTTGATAGTATTTTTGTTTTGTAAGTGCCTATCTTATCTATCTCTCTATCCTTTCCATAAGCTAAGCTAAGCTAAGCTAAGATATGATATGGTAAGCTACTGGGTATATATAGATAGATAGGTATGGAAAAGACTACTTCGTATGAAAGAAAGTAAGGTACAGTACAGTAAGCATGCATTACATGGGATGATTGGAATGGTTGGTTAGTATGGGTAAGCTAGCTCGTACGAAGCATGCATCTCAATAATTTTCTAAGCGCCCATGTATTTGGTGGGATGGTGGGATGAAGGGGTAGAGGGTGGAGGGGTGGGATGATGTTTTTTTTGGAGAAAAAAAGGGGGTTTGTTTATGCAAAAGGAGGAGGGTTATTTTGACCTTTCAATTAATTTCCTCACAATATATAAAATATACAAAAATCACAATGAGAGAATAAAAAGAAATAACACTACCTACCTTCCCTTTTGCACACTATGATTCCGAATGATCCGAGTATAGTACATATATATATTGCGGATTCATTCTTTCTTCTTCCTCCTTTCTTTCTCTATCTTCCCCACACATTATTAGCATCATTACATACTATTGGTAGGGTTATACTGTATCAACAAAGAGGGGCGGTCGCGGCCGGCAATTGGGGGGTATATGTGTGGATCGAGGGATCATCATCTTGACCTGCTGCAGGATGGGATGCGGAATAATGTAATGGGATTACGGGATAGGATGCGGGAATTATTAAACGGTAATTACTGGCAACGGGCAATTGTTGAAACCGAGGTCATTATTATTGATTGAGTAAGTGAGTGAATTAATTAGTAATTGCAGATGAACCGTTGTGGATGCTTGCATGCCCAGACGCGGGTTTTTGATGGATGCAGGGTCCGGCTGGTTAATAGTTATGACATGTCTTGGCGGGAAGGGAGGGAAGGGAGGGGAGGGAGAGGATATGTATATAGAAACTATTAGATATATACAGGTAGGAAAAAAAAAGAAGAAGAAACAGTTTTCGAGATAGAATAACATAAAGCCAATTCAAGGGAAGCTCTATCTCCGCGTCCATATCCACAGTCTCACAGATAGATTAATTTCCCGTCATCTCTTCCCTCATCTTCCCTTCTCTTCTCATCACAATCCCACCAGCCATTCCATTCATTTATAGACAAGTACGTACGTACCTAAACAAATAAATAAAAAGAAAATAGCAAAAGAACTCCCGTCCCTGGCTAACTAACCAGTTACCAGCTAGCCAATCTAAAACCAAACTCCCGCACATCAAAGAGAAAAAAATTCTCAACAAACACCATGCCACAGAGCGATGACGAGAGATGATCGATAAAAGCTACTATAAAATAAAAGTGCACTTTTTTTTCTGGACGATCTTAAGGATGATCTTTAGGGAGTGAGTGAGTGTGTGATTATTAATCTTTTTTTTGGAGGCTTTTAAGTTTGAGGGACGGCTTGAGTGGAGAATGGGGAGAGGGAGGCTATTGAATATACCACAGTAGTAGTAGCTAAGAAAAAAACGGGATCAGGATTAGACTTAGACTTAGTCTTGGTCTTGGTCTTGGCAGGGCTGCGGCACGGCCGCCTTTTTATTAGCCCTTATTCACATGTACTAGGATGGGGAGGGAGGATGGATATAGATGGTCAGGACATTCTCTCTTTCTTTCTCTCTGTCTCTAATTAATTACATACCTAACACGTAGTCCCTCTCTTCAATCTAAAGTAAAGAATTAAGAAAGAAATCACACATCAAGGAAATAACCCCATGTATAAAAGGCTGAAAAGCGAGCTTCAAAAACAATCCTCTCTTCCCATTAAGCTAAGCTCATCTATGCGCACCAATCAACCCATCAATCCTTTTCTATACCCTATACAGTATCCCCTGAAATTCATCACCGCATAATCATCATATCATATCAGATCAGATCAGATCAAATTCCCGAGTCATACGGTGACTAACTTCAAGTTCACTTCACATTCCTACTAAGTTATAGCTACTTACTACTTAGTCACTGCTAAAAAATCCCATACGTAACTCTTACACATGACAATAACATGCGATCTAGCAGCTATACGTAGCTAGCTAACTAGCTTTGAATCCGGCATGGAAATAGAGTATTTGTTGAATTTACTATTAACTATTTACCATTAACCTAGTTTCATGATATTCCTTATCAGTGACTTCGGCTCTATAGATAAAAATATTAATTGATGGACAAATCAATAAATTCATATCCTTAGAAATGATTGAAGAAAATCCCTCTCATGCTTTACTTTAATATTAATCCAAAAGCGCCTCCTCCCCCTTCCGATCCTGCTCCTCTGCCTTCCCAAAGCATATGCATCTACAAATCGATCTCTCTCCCTTCCTAGCCTTCTTTCCCCCATTTTCTTTTTAATAAATAGTAATCCCGATCTCTCTACCTATCAACCCGTCAAATCTATCTATCTATTATCCAACCCACTGGTCCCTGGCGGAAGGAAACTATGCCGAGGCATGTCGATCGCCAAGAAACTCAAATGAGGGATTGGTCTAATTTTTTCCTCCTTAGTACATTATGTGTGGGACTGCAGGTATGCTATGGGTATGGAGTGGACTATCCCGTCAAGGGGAAGGATACTTCCGCTCGCTAGAGGTAAGTATATTTACAGCAGTACTAGTAGTGTGAATTAAATTAAGCTTACTATATTCGAGAGGGGGTGTCGACGCGGAGGCGTAAAGACGGATCAAACTGGTGGCGGGAATTAGAAAAGAGGGGAGAGGGGAAGCGAGTCTTTTTTTTTAGCGAGCCGTACTTCTAGAACGAGAGGGGTTTCCCCGGCTGGGGGTGGGGATGTGATCAGGGGGGAGGGGCTGGGAATGTTACTATAGCCGCTAAGGAGTACGTCTTAGTCACTTACTTGCCTTGTCTATACTTAGCTTAGTCTTTTTTGAGGTCAAGTAAAGATCTAGATGGGTGAGCACAGTAGTAGTGATTTACTAGTACGCCCCCCTTTTTTCTCTACGGAATAAACCTGAGATGGAGGAGGAGGAGGAGGAGGAGGAGGAGGAGGAAGGAAAGTCGACCGAGAAATGAAATGGACATGGGGAGAAAAAATGACAGCGGCTAGTCGCTTGATAAGTTACGATATTAATATTCATCCTTAATCTGCGGGTAGGTGATTGGGTCTATTGGCTTGGGAATTCTGCCTTTTATCCTGTGGCTGGTAGATAGAGTTCTTAGTTCTTATGGCTTTCGACGTACCAAGTATTAGCACGTTACAAGATAAGAGAAGAATATTCACTGATGATTCGTATCACATGGCAATGGATGTCATACTGAGATTTGGGCTTATTTACTCAGGTGCTTGTTAAGCCTCGGGAGCAGAAAGTGAGACGTGGAACGTTATGGGATATCAAGTACTAGAAACTATCCGAATCTCTGAGGTATCTTATACTCAAGATAAATATTCCGTGTCAACAAGTGTATCTATATCTGCACTTGTTAATGACTTTAACTCAACAGTGATCCTTTGCTGAACGCACTTATCGAGATGAGTATAGAGAAGAAGAGATGATTTGAAGGGCGGAAACATTGACTACATCGTCATTACTCTTTGCATATATCTGATGGCATAAGGTAGAAAGAAGCAGGACTTGCATTTATCATCCCACTGACCAGAGATCAGGATTCGTAATCTACTAAGAAAAAGCAACCGCTGTCCAAGTTTCAACTATCACCATTTTCCAAGCCACAGCAAATGACTTCGATGCCAAGAGCTGTGTATCATAGAATATCGATCCCATCCACGATACCAGAGAAAGAGGAAAAGAAGCAAAGCCCTAGCAAGAAGACCCAGACGCAAAAAACCAGTAATCGGTTCAGCTCGCCATAACTCCCAAATGCCTGATATAGCATGCCAGTTCAAACATCATGAGGAATTCAAAGGAGCTTGAGACTCTGGGGCAAATTAGAAAAAATCACAGATTTTGCAGGACTATATAGAACTTGCCATTTCTTAAAGTCCAGATAATAAGTGCTCCACGTCGAATCATCAAGTTCAGAAGAGAAAAGCCATAGACTAGCTTTCAAATCATCAGCTACCGCCATTGTGTCGAAACCCATGAGAGCACTCCGACATACCTCCACTGAACAACCTCACATACGAACGGTATAGAATTGGCCATCAGTTTCATACCAGCGACAATCACCAATATCCCCACTGTCAATGGTCAACCGATTTCTCTGCGTCCAGCTCCCATCCATCTCGCGGCACCAATACATGCGAAAGGGATCATCATCAGCCGGCTTCATCTCCTGCTTCTTGGTGAAGTCCGGGTTCTGCGCGAAGCCCATATTCTGCAGCAACATCTCATTCGGGGTGTAGCCGATGCTGTTGTAGTACGGTTGTTGGATGTTGTAGGGGTGAGCTCCCCAACCGGATGCTGGGAAGTTCAGGTTCTGTGATTGAGGAGATTGCATTTGGACTTGGGTTGGGAAATAAGGCGCCTGGATGGCTGGTTGGTACATTGGTTGTGGGTATTGGATGTATGTCGGTTGCGGGATGATCGTTGGTTGTGGTGGGATCTATAGGAAGGAAATCTGTTAGCTGGGATGAGAAGATGTGTATATTTTCGTAGGCGGTGGAGCAAAAGAAAAACTTGCTGCGTAGGAGTAGGGAAGGTATTCGTTGAGAAGGTAGGGGTATGGAGGCTGTACAGCTGGTTGGACAACGACTGGTGTGCTGGTGGCGATGGGTATCGCAGTTACTGTCGCTGTTGGGACGACTTGAGGCATGTAAACAATCCCACCGACGAGGATACTGCCGTCTGCGCGTGGGATGTAGGTATGCATGTGGGCTCCGGCGCTCGTATCATTCCCGTCTTGCGGTTGGAAGCTCTGGCCTGTTGTCTCCATTGCTCAGATGTGCACGATCGATCGAATTCTAAAGGTTGAAAACCTTGAGTTGGAAACGCTGGGGTGCTTGCTGAGATTCGAGAACTTTGTTGTAATATGACTCGATCTCGGTTGAGGTTGCTTGCGCTTCGTGTGGAGAGGTGAATAGCTAGATAGGCAACCGGGAAGAAGGCAGATCCTCAGGCGTGGAAAGTGCAAAGCAGAAATGTAAAGTCAATAAAGCGAATATGAACTTACCATAGACTTGGGAACCTTGATATATGTCTTCGTCGACACATCATAGACAGTGACCAGCTCCGGATCTTGCTTCTTCTTCACCACTTCCTCATCGACAAACACTTCTGCAAAGCACGGGAGACACATGCTGTTTCTTGATGGGTTTCCAACTCGGGGATGTTTGTTGATGTTTGAGTCGGAAACTTATGCGACGAAAGGATTAGGGGAAGGCAGGAGCGCTCTTGAACTCTTCAACAGAAGAATCAATACCAAACCCGTAGATTTCTAAGCTAGATATGGACTTTGTGGTACTTCTGCTCGAAGTTGAACTGTCGAGTAGAATGAGGAGCGTATACAGAGGGCCCTTAGTCTATACTTATGCTCAGGTTTTAGACTTCACACGCTAGCACGTAGGGAATGAGTAGACTGTGATTGAATTTGACGAGAAGTATATAAACCCGGGATGCGTTGCGTTTATCAATAGGCGCAGCATGGATCGAATAGCGAATTGTAAAGCGGCTAAAGCCCACTTCCATTCGCTGCTAGGTATCGTGGTTTACCATGCCATTCAACCACGAATCTTCAATCTACCTCCAAGCTGCATAAATAAATGTATGGAGCTTGTCTAATCCTCACTGATCCCAAATTTTGTTTAAGCTTTCCGCAAGTGAGGCTTCCTCTATTTTGGCTTGTACCATCTCTTTGACTTCCGTTCTCATTTGGGATGCCTTGTCACACATCCAAGTATCGAATGCATTCTGTCCAAATCTTGGAGAGTTTTCCCCTCCAAGATACTTTGCTCTGTGATTTTCGATATCTTTCTGGTGCTTTCTAAAGACCTGTCGAGTAGCCTCCGACTCATAGTTGTTGTGGAATTCTTTCGATCTACTTTTTGAGATGTCACTCAAAAGGTTAAGCATGAACGGATCTCCTGTGTTTGCTTCCTGGTACCCATCATACGCCATCAAATCTTGCTTGAATCGCTCGTGGGCGCATGCTTCTTCCTGCATATGGTGTTTCCATTTCTCAATAGCGATCTGGTCCATAGACTTTCATAATTAGTATGCTTATGCGCGAGTTGGGTTGCTGAGCTTACGTGCGTGATACCAACCAACATATTCTTGCAGCCCTGAACTACAACATGTCGTATGGCAGCCTTGATATTATCAAGCATATCTCTATAAGAGCGCTCATCTGTGATCTGTCGGTCAGAAACGGTTGTCCCTGCATTGACATGACCTGGAAAGACTTTGAAGTCTACATATATACGATATAGCCAGGCGCCATCTGCAAGAGTATAGCCTGAATCAGCATATCTTCTATGGACAGGGCGTGAAACAGCTATGTGAGAAGGTCTGGTGCCAGATATGGGTGGAGTCGGAAGCATAATTCCCAATGCATTCTGTTGACTCTCCTTGGTGTCTAGGTCTCGCGTGTCTCTAGACTCAATGTGCTCTATTGGATTGGAGTCATTAGACGTTCGATACGGCTCGTCGACATCAAGTGGAGGAATGACGCTGAGCTGCGTCGCATCTTGGAGATCGGAGAGAAAGAGCCGGAACGGTGTGGTACAATTGAAATAGAGCCTAGTGTTCTGGGTGTGACCTGCGTAGCCGCCTTGAAGGGTTCTGAGGAAGACCATGAAGTCCCCCTTGGCTGTATCTCCCTTTGAAACCGACAGCTTGGCCTGCGGAATTTTCCCTTTCAAACGATAAGCCGCTATATGTAAAGCCTTTGAGCTATTAGCACGGGGCGTAGATACATGGCAGAGTTATGTAGTACCTTGATATTCATCTTGGTCTTTCCTCCCCGGAATTTGAAAAGCCCCGCGTTGGTCAAGTCCACGTCTAGCAATCGTATAACGTCCTTTACCATGTCCACGTCTGTACAGCGTTTAAAGAGTAGCCTCAAGTACTGGCTTCTTTCGAGGTTTCGAACGTTGTGCTCTAGAGCATTGTGAAGGTCGGGTCCAGTAAAAAGTGGCGCTCCAGACTCTACTTCTTCGAGTGCCTCAGGGTTAAATGATGCCAGCTCTCCGAATATAGCTTCAGGCAACGTGTGTTTGGGCATGCACTCTCCGTCCCATGTGAGCATGATCAATTCTATCAAGAGCTCCTTCAACTCAAATGCCGTGTACTTCTCCTCGCCTACGGTATATACAGTAGCTGTACTCTGCGCTGATCCACCGCTGGTTGTAGAACTCACCTTCTCGGCGGTGCTGGTGGCGGCTGGATCATCTTTCGAAATACTGGGAAGAGGCATCATGGAAATATTTTATGAAGATGTTGCGTTACATAGAGCTGCGACAAAAGTTGTGGCTTGGGGAAGGGAAGTCGTGACCATGGCGAAGCGAGTAGGTAGCTCAATATGGCTGACATGACTTCGCGGTGAATGCCCAGAATTCACTGCACACGCCGTGAGTAATGGAGATTCTTGGGTCGGGTTTGCCGTTATGTTGAGGGTTATTAAATATCATGACTGGTGCCTTATTAGCTTTAGAAACGAGTGTATAGATAGATGGTCACAGTTTTTCAACAGCGATTTCAATCACTATTCACTGCAAGTAATCGAGGATTGGTCATCTCCTTCTAAACATTCCATTACACTGTAGTGCCCTTGAAAGACGCCACCACGCCTTTGGTTACGCTACCGCGTATGCCACACCCATCCATCTATATATACAGGACCCCAGACCAGAGGAGAGATCGTTCATCGCTAATGCATTTCACGCCCAATTATGAATCTATAATAATCAAACAGGAGAACAAGGTGCTGGTACAGGAAAGGTGATCGAGAGCATTGGTATTCGTGAGGATGATTCGATCGATGAGTATCCGAGAGGTCGGGATGGTAGGTTCGGCGTGTTTAGAAAATGGCCTTTCTCGTAACCTGGTAGGAGCTATTAATTTATGCTTCAATAGGGATGGGTAGAAGGATGCTTACAGCCCATGCGCCTGCAACTGTAGCCACGATTCCTCCCGAGATCATCATTGGTCGAACACCTCTTGTGCTTTTGAAGATCATTCCACTCAAGGCACCTGCCACGATGCTATTTGCTGAATCATGTTTCCCGCGCATGTGGCCGATGAAAGAGTTGAAGCCATTGTAAACCATCGCAATGACACCCGCGGAGTTTCCCAAAAAAGGTCCCCGCCTTGTCACAGCATTCAGCACCGAATTCAAGCGCAACTTTGGCGGTTGTCCATTTGACCTCCTCAATCCCTCCTGTAACCCCCAAGCTCCTCCCACAGTTAATGCGGTCAGGTACGTAACTCCGGATCCATAACATAAATCGTCAGACCAGCCACGTGAGGGTAGTGCAGACTGCGAGCCAGGCAGATCCGACAACGCAGAGTCTTCCAGTGATAAGTAATCAAGGGTTTGTTGATTCAGTCCTGCCAGAGGATGTAGCTGTGATGGGTCTGCGAATGCAGGACCAGTAAGAAAAGAGTTTACATCCTGCGCTTCTTCGGGGTTGAAAGGGGTGGGATGGAAGGCATCGGAGGATGTATTTGGTGAGGACGCATCTGAGGTTGTCATTGTCGAGGAAGGCTTCCGCCCAGTTAGTTTATCCCAGATAGACATAATTGTAGATATTTGGGAGAGCGTAGAGGTGAAGGTGGTGGTCGTGGGTCGGGGTATTTGATGCTGGATGGAATAGTGAAGTTGAGTATAAGGATTGACAAAATATTTCAGGGCCGGTCCGGAGACACTATTCGCCGCTTGGCATGGAATTGATTAGCTGAGATGTAGAGGTACCGAACAAAACAACAGAGAACCAGCCTGATAGTTCCCCAAACAATGAAACATGGTAAAGAGTAGTTTATACGTGTTACAGAATATTAGTTCCTACTAGCCTAATAATGAGAACCATGTTCTAAGTTGAGGAGAATATAACGCGGGGGTACAAGGAGTAAATTGTGGGCGTGTCCGAATTAACCGAAATATATTTTCTCTTCCTCTGTCACCTGACGGAACATATTCTACTGAACTTTCTGCGAGTCCTTGACGCACTTCGAGAACAGCCATCATAGTCTCTACTTTTGAGATGAGGATACAGTCTACGTTAGAACTTGACTCCATCAACCAGACCCAAAATTCGTCAGTCTCATGAGCAGCTAAGGTTGCCACGGCTACATAAAATTTTCAAAAACGCCTCGAGACCCAAGACCTACCCGAATATTGAGGTGAAAGCTAGCCGAGAATACTATCAATGGATATAGGGTCTATATTTTAACTAAAATCGAGATTTTTGGGTTCAAGAGCAGGTCCTAAAGAGGAGTTTCATGATGTTCCACCAAGCAGATGGAGTTGTATCATCTTCGCTAGCCTTAGAACCGCCGAATGATGACCGATTTATTCCGAAGTGGATCGAGAGCCAGCAAGCGGAGGTTCAATCAGAGTGAGTAGATGTCTGTATCCATATGAGACTTGTCTTGACCTGATCTATCTAGACTTACTGCCAAATACCTCGAGAATTATCTCACCCAAGCCGCCCAACCCCGCCATGTCTCAGGAAACGCTTGCATCAAGCTGTGTTACTTTATTGAACAGTGCATGAAGTCCAAATTATCTGCAATTAGAGATACTGTCTTCTCAGAGAATCCTTGCCTCGGCTTATTCAATTTTTATATTGAATGGAACGAGAAGAATCAAAATCGATCTATGAGACAAGTGATGGAATTAATCTCGACTCTGATTGCCAAGAATCCGGAGGATGTGATTACCAGTGCCATCAAGAAGGCAATGCTTGAGAGAAGTCTATCCATTATCAGTCACCAAGCTGCTCAGCCTCTTGTCAAGCCTGCTTTCAAGGCGTTGGAGAGTCTCATGGGCAAGGGTACGATTCATGCGAGGGATGTCCTTGATGTCTACATGACAGTATCGGTCGCCAACAGGAGCCATGGCGCAGATGGGGTGGCCATACCCGTAGACAGTACAGCTATTCTTGCTCTACAGAACGAACCATTATCTAACACAGATGGTTTCCGAGATGGAGAGGCTCCATGCTGGGACAATTTCTTCTCCGAAATGTTTGACTGGATGACGTTTGCAGACATCTCGCCAGCTGCTGGTAAATTTCTCGTCACCCTGTTTCGAGATCTGAGGACCACGAGTGGAAGTCCGGATATTGCAGACAATAGCACAGCTTCGTGGCAACGCTGGATCCGCCAAGGCCTTGGTAGACATCCGGAGGCCCTCGAGAATGTCAAGAACTATCTTTTCTCGCCTCTTTTCAAGCTTGATCGTATTGGATCCCTGGTATTTCTAGGAGATCTGAACAAGCAGAAACCTGTCTGGGACACACAAAGTCAGGACATAGACGCTCAGTCTTTGCTTCAACTTTCTGCTATGGATACAGGGAAGAAATCGGGCTTAGTAGAGGAGCCAGGTGAGCATGGACTGTCACCATTGTTAGGCTCAAGCTAATATCGTACAGACTCGGTTGAATTCCAAAAAATCAGCAAGAAGCCGTCTGGTGCTGTCGTTTTACAGGAGGAGTCCATTGGCCCTCTGCTTACCCATGAATCTGAGACAGTTCGGTCTTTAGCATTTTCCGTGTTGATATCATCTCTTTCTACGATCAGACCATTCAGCAGCACTGCACTCAGGATTCTCCAGTCGAATATGTACATACTATATTCTGATACAGATGCCAAATTCAGAAATGAGATTCTCAGTAGCACGAAGCATATGATTGAGAGACTACGTGGTGCTGTATCTTTTCTCGTGCGAGAAATAGAAAGCCTTTCATTTCAGGTGAAAGGACTATCAGACCCTCCACAAGAAGTGCAGGAGCGACTAGCTGCCATCGAGGCGATGTTGACATGCCATAATGCATTCATTACCTGGTATATCGAATTTCTTCTACTGGAGTTGATTCCGACTGCATCATACCAGCGCCACATCACAGCAATCAAAGCTATTGCCTTGTTACTTCGAAGTGGGATCCTCAAGAAAGATACCGCTTCCCAATCAGTGAGGATATCAGGCAACAATACAGTATGGCCATACGCCATTGATTTTTTTTCTCTAGGAACATTGAGACTTCTGATGGATCTTCTTTTAGATCCTTTCGAGGATGTCAGAAGTGGTGCAACCAACATTCTTAAAATGGCTTCTCCTGCAAATTTTACATCATGGCAAAGTGCGACAGGAGAGAACCTAGCATCTCAGACATCTCTTGGGTTGTTGTTGGATTTCATCGACAGGGCGGAAGAGATTTCCAAACTAACTGGTCGTGCAGACCATGCAGATGGATCGGCTCGTTCATATGAACTCTTGTATGGACTGCAAATATCCTCCAAAGGGCGGATGAATGTTATCGCAAAGCTTGTGCAAGATCTTGAGACCAAGGTTAACATTGCTGAGCAAAGCCTAGGTCAGGCGGTCTCCGAAGTTCCCATTCATGGAACCTTTGCTGCCCTCACGTAAGTAAAAGTTTCCTTGATGTTGTGCATGGCTGACTGGGGCATTGATAGCTTTGTGTGGGATTCTGTCAACCATGCCACGGACTTTCTAATCACAGATCAAGATCAAGTCGAAAATTATGTTGAATTGGAACTGCTACAAGATCGTATGGCTCTTTGCTGCACTCGCATTTGGCAAGCCGTGAAGGATGTTTTATGCAACGATTCTCCCGAAGGCCATCTACCTCAAGACCTTGACGAAGTTGACGATGTGGATACTAAAGATGTCCTCAGCTATAGCTTCAGAGCTGTCCACGAGTCGAGGTATGTGATGAGGATTCCAAGACCCCTTTCGGATAAATGAATTCTAGTGCTAAATCTGTTAGCAACCTCATGCGGACGCTGGTCAACAAGATTAGGCTTAAAGGTCCTTCATCAAATTTGCGACCAGTCCTTCCAATAGCAGTTTTCACGAAGATTGGAGACTTAACATTCGAGCAATTATCCAGCTTACGACATCGTGGTGCCTTTTCAACTGTGTCTCTAACATTTGCAACTTGCTGTCAGATCGCCATGCACCCAAGCTCGCTAGAAGCAACCTCTAAACTTATCTTACAGTGGTATCAGGTACATGTGAGCTACCATATGCTTTTACCAATGCTAATTAATATAGGGTGCAATGCAATGTATTTCAACTCAAGTGTCAACTACGCGGCGCTCTGCAGGTATCCCAGCGCTCATCACAGGTATCCTTTCGGCCAATGCTTCAACCCCATCTCTCGCAGACGTTTTGGAAGAACTCATAAGCATCGCCCAAAGACCTGTATTGAACCTCGACCTCGACGAATCACAACTACCTCAAGTGCACGCGCTAAATTGTATCAGAGAAATGGTCAAGACTCCCACCATTCGCCATCCCGTCGAACCTTTCATGGCGAGACTTTTCGAACTGTCACTTAGCAGTCTTCGAAGCAAGAAGTTAGTAAATTGATACATGGTTATTGCGCTGGGTTCATGCTGACGCCAAATATTAGATATGCTGTCCGAAATTGTGGTCTGATGCTTTTCCGCAGTCTCACAGACTCAATTTTCGGGACGTCGCCTAGCAAGATCGATATCGAGGTTGGCTGGGATGGTAAATCTATCAAAGTTTCTTATGAAAAGTATCCATCCCTGCCTGAAACGATCATAAAGTTACTCAGAATGGGTGTTGGTGACACCATCCTACCAGCTTTGGACTTCTTACGACGTGCTGGGCCTCCTGCAATCCAGAGCGACGAAATCCAGGGTCTTGTTGCTGGCTTCTTAGATCACGAGGCTTGGCAGATTCGGGAGACTGCAGCTCATACGCTTTGCTCCCTAACTATGGGAAATTCCTTGGTCGGTGTGATCGAGAATCTACTCAAGGCTCCTTCAATTAAAACTAATGGCAAACACGGAACATTGGTGGCCGTTAAAGTTATATTACAACGCCGGTTACCAATGACTGGACAATCAGCAGCAGGCAAGTGATACCTAGACATTGGAATTCGTTCTTTCAATGCTAACAAAAATTAGCTGCGCTCTCCAAGATATCCCCAGGCCTTATTCGATATTGGAACACTGCAATATCCCAATCCCATTGCCAGCAACTCGCAGCGTCATATGTGGACGTCAGAAATGTTATCATGTTGTTCTGTTTACAAGTCTCCATTTCAAATACGACATTTCTGAATGAACTCAAGCATGAAATAGGATCGCTACTTTCACTTGATTTGGAAAGAGTAGCGAATGACGAGGAAAAGAGGGCAGAAAGATCTTCCGCCCTGGATATTGCAGTTTCCAGAGAAAATGTATTGAGGATAGCACTACAGGGCGATCCAACGACCTTGCTCGAAGCACTGCATCAGACTTTAGGCTCCGATGCCTTAATCGAAGCACTAAAGTGTATTTCAGAGGCCTGGAAACCAGAGACACAGAATGGCCTGCTCGAATACCTGTGTGACATCCACTGCTGGGCAATTAAGACCTTGTTCTCGCCAGAGGTCCAGAAAATAGCTTTGGAAGGACTTTGCATACTTTTGGATACTGGAATCAAAGCCCCATACACCGGAGAGATCGCAGCTATAAACACAATTATCAACTTGGCACCTAGTGCCGATGTCATCACTTCTAGCCCTGGCGTTGCAAACCTATGGACGGAACTCAGTGGATGGCTTGCAGTATTTGAGATTATCAAGTTCTCTGCTGACGGCGAGAACCTTCAAGATGTTATTGATAATGCCCCAGCACTAAGATGCTGGTCCCAAGTCTGGGCTTTTCTAGGAATGGAGTCACAAGTGAGTTCAGTAAGCCATTGAATGTGGGATATTGCTGATTTTGTTAGGACTTTGATACAAGATATGCCGCCGCATACGCCATCTGTACTTTCTACACTCATCTGAACTCATTTTTCTCTGTCCGAGGAGCTGAAATCATAATTACTGATTGCCTCATGCCATCTATATTTGCATTATATAATATACTGGACGATGATGACTCGGACATTCGAAATCTGGGCGCGAAAGCTGTATCCGCTATCCTGCACCAGTCGCTAGTACCACAGGCCGCTCAAATAGCCCTTGCTATTCATATTTCAAAGCAACGAGGAAATAATCTCCTGCTTTACGTCATTTCACGCATGACTGGGACTCCAACGATCCATATGGAGAAGAGATCTGGAGAAGTTAACCTGAAGTCAGCTCGCCTTCAGCTTCATGAGGCCTCTCAGGGCGATAATAAACTCTTCACCGAAGAAAAACAAAACCTATGGCTTGACGAGGTCCGAGATGCTGAAATCTGGTCCGGGATATTCCAGAAGATTCCCTTGGGGGCCTCTGGGACGATCGGGCTCGAGAAATTTAGTCAGTGTGCGATGGCATCCTTGTTTCAGTGGGTCACAGACGCGACGGAAATGCTTAAACAACATGTCAGAAAGGACACTGCTCTGGGGTGGACCAGTAAGCCGGAAGTATTCGCGGTTCTGTTTCGCGCAATCAAATGTATTAATGCTTGCTGGGACCACGCAGAGCAGGATATACTTCCGCCAACTGGACCTGATGCAGCAGAGTGGCTGCAAAAAAGTCTCCAGTGGCGCGAGGATTTACGTGCAGTTGTTGAGCAGCTCGACGGGGTTGCTGCAACATACAGTGGCATCGGACTGCATCCGGTGCTCCTCCAGACACTATTGCCAATAGACCAACACTCAGATGGACCTTCAAGCTTTGTCGGGAAACTGATCCCTATCAACCCGATCAAAACTCTTTTGACGCCTGGTACGCCTGGTAATCAATCTTGAAGAAACCATATGCTCGGTGGTGACTTCAGGGTTCCGGGGGCACGACTAGCTACCTGTTTGTCGCTTCTGGAGTAAATAAATACAGGGTATGTAAACAACTCCCCGCTACCCTTCGGGTATTGCTAAACACAAACTTGCAGACTCTTCCTTCAAGGCGAAATACGCACGATAACTGCACGCCATTCTCGATATCCAAAGATCACAGTCGACTCAAGGTCCCCCCTACTATTGACGACTGTGAGCTCCCTGCTATTTATTTGTCGATCGCCTTCTCTCTAACCTAGGCTCAGACACTCCGCGGCAACCATGCAGCCATACGCGGCTATTCTGATTGTTTTCTTCTTCCTGTTCTTCTTCGCGATCTGCTGGGTCTTGTTTGGAAAGTTCGTGATCTTGAAAGTCGTATGTTTACCTGCAGACATTCCTCGAAGACCAATAGCTAACGTCTTCCCTCCAGGCCGAGCACATGTACGTTTTCTCCGATTCGTTAATGATACTCTAAGTTCCGTACATCTCCTAATAACAATGCACAGGGTCAATAATCAAGCAGCCCATGACCTCGAAATGGCAGAGGCCGCCATGGAAACAGAAACACAAGTGGCAGAACGCGCACAGGTACAAGAAGAACCACGAGAGACGGAGCAGCAGAACTTGATGGAAGATGCTGCGATCAGCCTTTCATGCAAGACGCATCGGGCCCCTACTGCTGCCTCGGATGCCAGCGATTGCCATGGATGCTGCAAGCGACACTCTGGCCATGCACCTATTCGAGTTGTCCCCAGACATGTCAATGATATTGCCAGCACTGCGTCAGTGGATGGACAGGGCTCATATTGATGTGGTGCGATATTGAGTTTCAATATTTATTTGTCTCTTCCCCTGTGGTTCCGTAGTGCAGAGGCCATGCGTGGAAGAGATCATACTAGCGAAAATGCTGTCTGTGGCACATAGTAGCTAGCACCATACCGGGTTTCTATAAGTAGTTGGTAATGACTGCAAAATTCTCAATCATCAGGAGTGGTCTTCCAAATTCTTGAATGCATGGGTAAGAATTCCCTGTTCTGATTCACTCAATTGCACCACGCCATGTCATTCTCTTGCAATGCCCCTCTAGCCTAGGTGAGAGAGAGAATGAAGTCGACAAGTCTATTAGCTTTCGCCTCAATTAATCACATGTACAAGCTATGTTTATACAACATACTATGCGGTATCCCCTTAAACAAACAATCTAGGCGGCCAGTGCGCCACCCTATTCCGTGTTGTCCGTAAGTTTTGCCCAGTGTACAACATATTATGAAATGATCCAGTCGTCATAAGGTACACTTCTTCCAAGATCTAACAATTGTCACCCCAAGAAATCCCACGACGCCGAACAGAGCTTACAACTTCTTCACGATTGATCTTCTCCCCCCGCCATTCTGGTGCCACTCACCTGGCACATTTGATCTCGGGATCCCGCAGCGCAACACCAATAGATGCCACCATACATGACGTCGTTATCAACAATCACGTATCCTCGAACACTCGATCTAAAGTCTTCAGAATGGCTGCAAACACGCCTCGTCCCACATACGGTGCAACGAGTACAACAACTCTCACAACCTCGATATCCCTCCCTCCAGATCAAAAATCCTTCACCATTCTCTTTCCAGCAGAAACAACAATTTCGACAAAATACACTACTTTCCCAGTCGAAGCAAATCCAAGAACGACCTACACACCAAGCTCCCTTCCAATTCTCATCCTCACCAACGTCGTCGGCATAGCAATCAGTACCAACGGTGCTCCCATCGCCACCCAGACCCTCACACAACAAGCCCCGTCTCAGGCCACAAACACATCTGCACCGTTCCTACTAAGCTGTGGTGCGTGGCGCTGCTGGTCAGTAAGCAAACAAGCAATCGTCGGGACTGCCATTGCAGTCGGCACCCTCCTCGTCATCGTCTTAGCCTGGTGGCTTCTATTCTGGCGCCCACGTATCAAGAAGTTACGTATTAGGACAGGAAAGCCACCAAAAGATCTGGAGTTGGGAGAGAGTAAAAGACCGGCTAGCATTAGAATCAGAACTAGTTTGCAGAGAGGACGTCTCAGGAGGCAAGGCAAGGGACCAGCACCTTTATCATCACCTATTATAGGTGCAAATCCTGCAATAAGCGGTACTAGAGTTGTAGCTACCGGTCAGACGCAGCCTTTGACCCCAGCATACAGGGTAGTTAGACAGCCTAGTCCCAGGGACTTTCGAAAGCCACTACAAATGCCAGAGCCAGCGGCCTTTATGGGGAGATCTGGATCGTCAGCAGCACCGCCGGTTACGAATTCCGTGATGACAGCCAGTGATGCATCTGTTCTTTCAGAGGTTGGGGCTGATTATGGGGGTAACAGGAGAGGAAATGCAAGATGTATGGCGGAGAAACACGATTCAAGAGGGATCAGGAGAGCTTCGTTGAGGAATGTTGAAGGGAGAGAAATCAGAGAAGATGATGAATATCTAGCGAAAGAAGCAGATAGAAGAGAACGTCGAGCTGATAGTAGTCACACTCAGGCAGATGAGGTTGAAGATCAACGCAGGAGTTATAGCCGAAGAGAGAAAGAGAAACAAAAAAGTGTCCGAAGAACGAGCGGAAGGGGCAGAGATAGAGAGGAGGAATATTATGATCGGAGAAGATCCTATCATAGCTCCGTGCCTAGAGATGAATATCAACGCAAAGGTAGGAAGCACCGCAGTCTCAGCAGAGAACCATCTCGCCGAGAAAGAGAGCGCCGCCGTCCAAGAAGTACGTCACCTCCCCGCCGAGAGACCTCGAAGCACAGAGGTAAAGAGAGGAGAAAATCAACAGGTGATAGCTTCTCAAAGTATCTACCACTACTCCCTCTGCTATTCGGATTGGTTCACACATATGCCGAGCCAGACGGAGGATGGGAGCAGTTTCTTCCTGACGAGAAGCGCAAGAAAGGGATGCTGAAGAAGTAGGTTCCTCATTCATCTTTCTTGCTAATCGGTCTCTGAATTTTGTGCTGATGTACGTTATCGATATAGAATCGCAGAGGATGCATTTGATAAACACCACAAGAAGATTCCCTTCATGTCATCCCACCCCTCTCCGCGTTCAAGGTCCATCGACAGGGGTCACGAATCTACTCGTTCGCGCCATTCTCCAGGTCCTGCTGGTAGATCCACGTCTTCGTCGGATTCTCCACCTCGGCGGAGACGATCTACGAGGGAGCGTAGGAGGGAGAGGAGGGATTATGGATATGATGGTGCTACCAATGAGTAATTTAGTGTTGACAAATGGGATTTGAAGTAGTATATATGAGTCGGAGAGAAAGTTCGGGATTCAGTAATGGAAAACAAGCTCAAGCACATCCCAGGAGCTTTTTAGACTATCTAAGCAACTAGACCCAGTTCCTCGATTCAGTTAGACTAGCTCTCCGCCTATTCTAAAGGGAAACTAATGCATGTCATCGCTGGCACTTGAAACCCGGATGGATTACCTTTTTTCTAAAATGCAAGAATCAGCAAGATTGAGTGGCAAACAAATCCTCTGAGTTGTAGAATGAAGTTGCTCGAAGAGGGATGTAGTGTGTACAGCGTAGACTTTTGATTATCAAGCGTTTAAATTCTGTTGGACAAGTGACTTGGCTCGGAAAGGTGCATTTGTTGGTGGATACCGAGTCAACAGCCGCTTAACTCTTCCAATTTCTGGATATCGAGGAATCTACTTCCTATGTTTGATACACATAGGTTCTGGTCAGTGGACATCACCGTAATGTACAATAGATTATTACCTCATGACAAGTTCACACACTGGGAGGAAGATTTTCTGATGATCTGATCTATTCGCGTTCCGAATCTTCGATCATTCAGGACTCAGGATGCGATTGTAAATCTACTGCATGGCTTTGAGTATTATTTCACAGTACATGTAATGGCCATACTCGATCCCACGAATTCTTGATTTTGCCTCAAATATATCGCCATAGGCCCATAGTACAATTTTCTCGCCCTCTCGTTGAGCCGACCACCGGGCCGGCTCACTTCTCATGTATATACCGAACTAAGAATCCTTCTCTCAACAATTCGACGAGCTCGTATGACCTGGCGGTCGTACAGCAATGCACCATTCTGAGGCGTAAGTTAGGTGGGAATGCGAAGGGTAAAATCCCGTCGATGGCTACTTTAAAAAATCGGTTGTGCCCGGTGATTTTATATTGGGTACCAAGTCTCTGGTCCCTTTACAGTTTTTGCTATTCTAAAAAGAAATTTCCGTCTTTTTTTGTATGCAAATATTTTCGGGTTGGGATATTGGCTTTAGCCCCTCTTCTTTAACAAGATATACTTGATCTGAGATCCCAAATCTAGTAAGTTAGTACATTGCGTGTTTTCACCGAGACGTTGAACTTGGCACATGTAACTTTAGTCAATAGCCCCTTGAAAGTTTGCTTTATCCACAGGTACTACCAAGTCTAGATCTGCCAACACACCCGAACCAAGTCATGTTCGCGCAACCGTCGCCTAAAAGATCACGACTTCTTTAAAGTCCCTAGATTCTAAGTCGCAGCCGATACTCGATGGTTGACTCTTAAGTGTTGAGCAATACACAGCTCTCATCATGCCGATGTTCCAAGCTCCGGCAGTCGCGACATCATATAATGATGAACCACTTACTGAATATGAGGCGCCACTGCCTACGACCCTTTGCACTACAGCTAGCCTATCAAATGAAGACTGTGCGACAGCATCTTCATCCACAATGACTACAGCTACGGTCATTTCGTCTTGCAACATCACGGGACCCCACTTGTCACCAACTCAAGGGGCTGTAATAGCATTATCCATACTATCTGCCATAATGTTAATCGTCATTGCAGTTATTCTTCTTTGCCATAACAGAGCCCGTCCAGGACGAGCAACCCACAACCGCGACAGAACCACAACACCATCTCGCTCGCCTCCAAGTATTTACCCTCTTGTTCGTGGCCCTCGAGACTGGAATCACGCTGGCATTCGACGACGAAGAGCACACCACGGCTTGAACATCGGCGGAAGTAGAGATAGGCGCATCCATCGTCGCCATTCCGCCCATGGAAGGTCGCTGCACAGAAGTCTACTTCCTTCACCTAGACCTGGTCAGAATCACTTACCGGGTCTTAATCAAGGATCAATTCCAAATTCCCCAGGGTATCCAAGGAGATCTGGATCTGTCCCTGGGTATCAGCAATACATGAGAAATACGATGCCATATGGTGAAGGGCAAGGGGCGTTTGGAGGTATCCAAGGTGTAGGAGGAGCCGCGCAGGGTGCGGATCCACAGCCCCAGGCACCAATGATGCAGCGCGAAGATCAATTCGAGCATGGAATTAGGTCTGATATGGCGCATGTGCATATGCCACCCATGATGAGGGATGGTGCTGAGCACATGCACAATCCGAGAGGTAATGCTGGTTCAGCGCATGGGACAGCTCACGGTCATGATGGAGATGCTGCAGAGCCGCGTGAAGATATTTTTACGAGAATGCAGAGAGAAGTTGCTGGGAGTAGGCGGGCGTCAGGAGCTGGGACTGAGGAGTGGAGGGAACGAGGTGGAAGAGGAGATCGGTTCGGTCAGGATCATCCTGCGCAACAGTGAGGAGTGAAATCGTAGCTGCTAGTTAGACGGGAGCGATACTAAACTAATTTAACATGTTAGTCTCATCTAATAGTATGAACTGACGCTCATATCTTTCCTACCGGTGTGTCGGCGGAATACACACTATAGAATCGCCCATCTGACATAACAACTGGAGCAGACGAGGATCCACATTTTAAGCGAATCGATCATCCAAATATCAACAAACCAAAAATAGTATGCGAAACTCTGTTCTGTGTATGTAAAAGGAATCAGAATAATATATGTGGTTAAAGTGAATATCAGTCTTGTATTCTGTACTCATAATTAGAATGAGATGAATTGTATTGAACGTAACGAAACCTACCTCACATGAATAAGCATGCTGACTGTCTCGATTCCGTAATTTCGAGATTTTTGTAATGAAGGAGGCGAAGTGTATCCCGCAGTAGAGTATCACTTACAAACTGACAATCGAGCAAAGGCTAATGTAACTCTGGAAGCTCCCTAGTGAAATGATAGTGACTGGGGTGTAGCCGAACAAGATCAATTCGTAGATTCGAGTATCGGATTTGCAATAGGTTAAATAAAGGTAGGAAGCATGAAATTGCTAAAAGATATCCTGCTGAAGGAAGTAAGCTGACGGAAGAATAGGTTATCGGTCAAACTGGCATGACTGGTCCTCCGATTAACTTAGCGCCAACTCTTCTCCGTCTGTATTCGCATGAAGGACTGCGGGCCTGAGGCAGCAATGTTTAGCACAACTCGTGGGAATTGGAACTGGTATTCAGGAACTGAGCAAGCTTATAACAACAATTAGTTCTGCCAAGCCCTAAATACAATTTTTTGATATTTTCCATAGCTGGTATGGTAGTGGTGGTACTCCATAGAGGTTGCTAGAGCTTTCGAGTATTACCAGCCAGGCATCTGGGAAATTAGTGAAAAATGGTTGCTATACAAAGCAGTCATAAAGGAGAATCTGTGAGTCGTTTCATATAATATCAACCTCTCGTCAAAGTGAGAGGGGTTTATCTGCAGCTATCGTTCAAAAGTTGGGTTAAAAAAGCTTCGATGGAAATGCAAACAGCCTTCAATACCTACAATCAGGGGTGCCACAAGTCCTCTAGAAATGACACACAAGCTATTAATCACTTCTATGATCTGCGATTGAGTAGGGTGGTTTGTCGTAAGGATGGTTGTACTGTCCTGTCTTTGACAAGAAGATCTGAAAAGTCCAAGCTGGTGAGGTTCCAAACAACAGAGGTTGATGGATTGGGGCACGGACCACATCTTCGCAGGCGAGCATCGTCATCAGGCGAATGGGAATGTCTTCAAGCATTGAAGCCTACCAACTAGAACCGCCAATGCTTCCACCACCCTCTACACTTCCTACTGCCACAGACAGTGCATCTTCTATTTGCTTCGGTAGCCTTTAGCTGGAGCAAAGTCGCGCATAATGTGGAACGATGAGGACAACAACCCATACGGGACGAGCTTTGAGCGACGTGATTCGAATTCCTCCGCCGCCAACCCCAGTTCTCCAAGCTCTCGTAAGTTGCCCTCTCTTGCTACTCTCACCAGATCGCAAAGATGATGGAATCTATATTTCTGGGCGATGAAGAAGAGGCTGACTCGGACTGGCATATTGTAGAACATGGCTATGGTGAGCCGCGCACCCCTTCAACCATCAGCGACACTCATGATACCGAAGCAGATTCTCGCCCTCAGCACTACGATACCAGCGATGGAGGTAGCGATGACGAGTATGGAGGATCAAATCAGGGAGCTCCAAAGCGCAAGAAGGGAGGTTATGATAGTCGCATTGAGCAGATTCTTTACGAGAACCCCGATCTCCCTATTCTAATTGTTGATGCTGGCAAGAGCTTGGAAAGCGGAGGGAAATACATTGTTTACACTATTCGGACTGGGGTACGATCTAGGAAATCAAAGCTGAAGAGTATCTGCTAATGCCGAATAGGATCTGGAAGTTAGAAGAAGATACTCTGAATTCGCATCCCTCCGAGACGCGCTGTCGCGGTTACATCCAACTCTCATCATACCCCCGATCCCCGAGAAGCATACAATGGCAGACTATGCCGCGAATCCGACTAAGGCGAAGCAAGACCAACAAATAATCGATCTACGAAAGCGCATGTTGGCGGTCTTCTTGAATCGATGTCGGCGCATGGACGAGGTCCGGAACGACGGGGTCTGGTGGAGATTTCTTGATCCGAACTCAAGCTGGGTACGCTACTTTGAATTGGAACTCTCGAGATGTCTGCTAACCGTAACAAGAACGAAGTTCTACATTCTCACCCCATTGCATCCATTCCGAAATCGAGCATGAAAGCCCCGCCACTTGACCCCGCCAACCCCTCACCAGCACACGCATTCCTTCCAGTCCCAGCTACATCTGCCAAGTTGAAAGCAGCCTCTTCCTCCTCAGTCAATCCCCAGGGCATGCCCAACCAACCTACAGAATATGTTGCGAGTCCCTCGACAGCTGCCCATACGGTCCCAGGAAACCAATTATTCGGTCGATTTCCTCCTGACTCTCAACATTTAAGCGAGCAAGATCTCGATCCGTACTTCATTAACTTTGAGGCTGCTACAAAAGAGCTTGAATTGTTACTTACGGGACCTATTGAGAAAGTCAACCGCCGCACACTACAACATCTGTCTTCTCTGTCTTCAGATTTAGCGGAGCTCGGCGCAAGATTCAATGGGTTTTCACTATCGGAGCCTTCGCCATCTCTTGCAGCAGCGATTGAGAGAGTGGGTCAAGCTGTAGACTCCTCGTATCTTGCCACAGAGGAACTGTCTGGTTCTCTCGGCGCAAGCTTTGCTGAACCTATGAGAGAAAGTGCACAGTTTGCCGGTGTTGTCCGAGGTGTCCTACGGTTCAGAGTGCTGAAACGCGTCCAACAAGAAATGACCAATGATGAGTTGGCAAAGAAGCGGGCCTTGCTGGAATCATTGGAACGAAGTGAGACTGAGGCTAAGAGGATCGAGCAATATCTGAACAGTAGTGGGACGGGAAACTTGCCACGACGCTCAAACTCATCTGCTAGAGATCCCCTCAGCACTAGGCGAGAGAACAACCAGGAAGATACTGCATCTATCGACTCCGATTTTCCTCCTACCCATGGTGACGGCTCGAGCCCACCTTCCGCAACACAAGGAGCGCCTGAAGAGCAACCTAGCCCAGCCCATCGAAAAAGCTCTAGTGGCAATTTCATCACCAACAAAATCTTTGGTCGCATTAGTCATGCTGTTCATGGGGTAGTTGATGTTGATCCTGAGAGAACGAGAAGAGATCAGATTGGCAAGACGAGAGAGTCAATCGAGCAGCTGGAGCAGGCCCGGCAAGCGTCCGAGGAAGATGTTCGTAATGCTAGTGCAGGTACCCTGAAGGACTTGAAGCGATTCCAGGCCGAGAAAGAAGACGATTTGCGGCGGTACATGGTAGGTCTTGCGAAACCACGAGAAATGAATAATACTAATTGCTGTAGCTTGCATATGCGAAGAGTCAAATCGAATGGGCCAAGAAGAATAAGGAGACGTGGGAGGAGGCGAAGGCAGAGATTAATAAGATAGATGAGAGTTGAGGAACTGAGATGTGAAGAATGATGCGTTCGGCATGGATTAAGATTCATGGTTGTGAATTTTCATGGACAAGGGTGGTAATAATGATTCTGCTTGGGCTGCTGAGAGCGATAGGAGTTATCGAACGGTTTGGTGTACTTTTCAGTGCACTAGAGTGCAAATACTAGATCATCATAAGTCTTCTCAAACACAGGAGAAGCCGTTTGACGCGGGGTCATCTCCAGATCATAAACTGTAGACACGTGAAATATTTTCGTTTCAAATTCTTGTAAGCTCCTCTCTTACTTAGGGGCTATATTAACATATTAATTTGCTGCCTAATATCAGGGATATTATAGCGGTCCCAGACCTGCAACTTCATCAGAATTTCGGATACAGTACAGTACAGTACATATCATTCGCCGAATGCAGAATGTGGGGCTGAAATATAGCTTTCCCCGGATTTTCACTCGGAATGCATACGTCATACCGAAGTATCTCCCTAAGTATCTCCCTACTCCAACCTTCTATCAACCCCTCACCTACGCCTCTTAAGAAACATATCAATGAAGAGTCTCCCATTGATGAGTAGAAGTACTCTCTGTCAATTTTATCTATCGGCAATACTGAGCGAGAACCTTACGATATAAGAGTTATATCTGATCCTGAAAGTATGTCGAACTTTAATTACAATAGCCAGCTCGTAAGTGCTTCTCATCCCTGGAAAGCCTTGTTCTCCTTGAGCTCAAAGTGTTGGAGGTATGAAGGGTCGATTTGATTGGAGTATGGTTATAATTACTATTTGCTGACAATTCTAGGATGCTTTCTCTCTCTACCACAAAGTCCAAGAATCCTCCACCCTTCCACTCGAAGGACCCGCTCTCCCAGCTCTCGGACATGCTTTGGCAGGTTCGTTTGGCACGGCCATTTCGAACCTTTCTAGCTACCCTCTAGACCTTGTCATCACCCGTCTTCAAGTCCAGCGATCTCTCCGGAAGTCTACTACAACAGCCGACGAAGGAGAGTACAGAGGGGTTCTCGATGCTTTCGAGCAAATATATAATAAGGAGGGGGGTCTAAGTGCTTTTTATTCTGGTGTCCTACAGGATACTGGAAAATCAATTGCAGATTCGTTCCTCTTCTTTCTCTTTTACAACTACTTGCGTACTAGTCGACTGAGGAGTACGGGAAATCATACCACGCTCCCAGCTCTCGATGAATTGGGAGTAGGTGCTCTTGCTGGGGCTGCGTCGAAGCTGTTCACCACTCCGCTCTCGAACATTGTAGCCCGCAAGCAAACTGCCGCAATGGTAGCATCTCGCTCTTCTTCTGCTCATGTAGAGCCCACAGTCTCAGATATTATCTCCACGATCCGGTCCGAGAAAGGCCTTCAAGGGTTCTGGTCCGGCTACTCTGCATCCCTCGTTCTCACCCTTAACCCGAGCCTCACGCTCTTCCTCTACGAAACTTTTAAACGCACTCTTCTCCCTCGATCCAAGCGTGATGACCCCGGAACCAGAATCACGTTCTTGATGGCTGCGTTCAGCAAAGCCATCGCCTCGGGCCTCACTTACCCCTTCGCCCTCGCTAAAGCCCGCGCCCAAACATCATCCAAACCGCCCGTCGATAAAGCTCATGCCGAAACCGTCATCGAAGAAGTCGAGAAGACACGCAACAGATCCGATGCTGAAAAGGCTGGGAGCGACGCCAAGAAACTCGCCAAGACCAGCACTGTTTTCGATACCGTCCTCAAAATATATCGCACTGAGGGAGCAGCCGGTCTCTATGAAGGCGTCTGGGGTGAAATCTTCAAGGGATTCTTAAGTAACGGGATCACCATGACAATCAAAGAAGCTATCCACAAACTCATTATTCAAACCTACTACATGATTCTCAAAGCCCTGAACAAATACCCTAGTCCATCCGAGCTCGCCAAGCAAGCAGGAGACGCCGTTCAAGATGCGGGAGAGAAAGCCGGGCAGTATGTCGTCAACGCGACGGAGAAAGGAGGAGAGTATCTTCAGCAAGGATACGAAAATGTGGCTGAGCGAGTAGGCATCACAACTGAAAAGGCGAAAGTGGTGGGGGATAATGTGACAAAGGCGGCGAAGACTGCGGATGACTTCTCAATGAAGGAGGCGGGTAATCTGTTGGGAAATGCTCAGGAGATGCTGGGTGGGAAGATTGAGGAAGCTGGTCATAGCTTGAAGCAGGCGGAGGTCAAGGAGATTAAGCACGAGGATTAAGGGGAGATTACAGAGCCGGTCGAGCGGCTCAGCAGATGGGACAAAACAATCATGTGGGGTTGGGGTTGGGGTTGGGATTGGCGTGTGGGAATCTGTTTTGTTTTTGGCACTGGGAATGGGGCTTGGGAAACACATTGGATGGGTGGATCTCTTTTGAAATTATCGTTGCAAATCATGGCTTTTTGATTGAGCAAGTACCTGTACGATAGTGCGAAATTGTATATTTGGATTGCGTGTCAGGGAGCCGAGCAAAGCAACCAATTGTTTTGCTACAACAAATGATCTGATTTCTTCCCTACTTTCATTTTCTACTTGCTCTCATCACAGCCCAGATGCCTTGGAGTTCTATATATTATCACCTGTAAACCGTACTGACTGATGGCCGCCGCGCCATCAATGGCACCAAGTCTGTACCTCGGTAAACATAGCAGCCCCCTGGATCACGACAATAACGACCCTATAGATCACACCAAGAACATTCCTATCTGACTATCTCCAAATCCCATATCTTCAACCAAGAAAATGATACCTCCTCCAAAACCAAGTCAATGGTCATCATGCTGCCCAGGTGTCAACAATGGGTCTACGACGTCAGAAGAGCGATCGCAAGTGAACATACCATGCCTATGTAACATTTAGTGTGAAAAATGGATCCTCTAAAGCGTCGGTCACTAGCTATGGATAGAATAGAGTTGTTTTTGAAATGCCTTCTGGTGCTTTTGCTTTGGTGCCATCTTGATTTCCTACACCATGTGAGAAATATGGAGGGCATGGAGAAGCTTGGAAAACGGACTCGCAGAGAAAGAAACTCCGAACACCATATCCTCAAATGGCATTTTTCCCGATATCTAGAGTATTGAGGGGCCCAAGAGAAATAAGTGAAGATTAGGAGCCTAGCTGGAAGTGGGAGCGGCGGCGCTAGCATTGGAAGCTGACTCCAATTTTATCGACAACATTTGCTCCCCCACTAGCAAATCCGGTTCCTTCGCACTTGATCTCAACTAATCCAGGTCGAATCTTTTCCTTCTCGGCTTTCGCTTCACTAGCACCGTCCTTGACAACCTTGCCCTTCCTCTCCGTCAGGTCTGCCTCGCAAACAAAACAAGCAACCGCATTCTGATCCACATCGGGTGCGTGAGGATCATGCACTCCCGTTGGCGTCATGAATTGAGTTACGCAGTTCTTGCAGAGTACATGACCACATGGCTTCGCGAGCATAGCCTTGGAGGTATTGCTCAGCGCCTTCTTGCATGATGGACAAATCCGCTGGCTTGTTTTGAAAGTGCTGTCTTTCTCCTCGGTGAACTTGACGCCCACAAGTGCGTGTAAGGAGTAATTGTGGGGTTTGTTAGGTTGGGATGCAGGGCATACAGGGGATAATTTTGCTTTCTTGACAACTGCGTGCAAGGTGGTGTTGGTATTGGATGAAGGCGTGATGGAGGGAACCCAGAATGATGGTAAAGTTGTTTTGGAAGCCTTTGCCGGGGAGTGTCAGTAAAGGAATGCGAATAATGGGCCTTCGAGACTTACTTTTTCATCATCAATGGCTTTGCGTGCCTTTGTCCTCTCCTCACGGGCAATCCTCAGCAACTCGTCCTCGTCCAGCTCAAACTTTCTCTTCTCGCCTCTCTTTCCACCTATAACTTCCTCCTCAATAATCACCTTCCCACCCTCTCTACCGACAATTTTCGGATCAGTGGAGCCACCCTTGGTCTTAGCTTCCAGCCCCATTTGTATTTTCTCGAAGTCTTGGATGGCTCTCACTTTTGCTTCGGCATCTTCTCTTTCTCTGTCTCCTTCAACATCCCGGTCCTCTTTCTCTCGTGCCTTCTCCAGGCGCTTGATCTCCTTTTTCTGGGACAGAATATTGTTCAAGGCACACTCTCGGCAGAAGATGTCACCGTGTAAGCAAGACACTGGCGATACCGCTGGTTGGAGACATAATCTACACGAGGCAAAAGGAAGAAATGAATCCCGGGATAAACGAGCAGAAGTAGAATTCCATGCAGATTTGGCTAGTTCCCGCTCGTGGGATGTGAAAACTGCCCGGGAAGTATTGCGCTTGCCTATAGATACATCAGACATCAATCAATACCAAAACTTTAAGATCAAAGTTGCTTACTATGAGACATATTGGAAGCTGGGTACGGTAGTCTTGTAGACTCTCTCTATGTCCAAGCAAAGATTCACCACAGTCCAGCAATTTGTAATTTGGTACTAGAAAAGGTCAGCTCTTGTTGGTTGGTCCAATCGACTTATGAGTAGCGTGTTGTATGTAGTGGATATTTGAATCAAATTTGACAAATCAAATATCAGAAGAAGCTCAAATAATTTTAATTTCGAAAGAGAGATGGCCCCAAGTATGCTTCATTGGCTTGCCATGGACCCATAGACGGAGATGCGGAAGCCAGTGAAGCCAAACGAGATAAAAGAATACATACTAACAAAGGTATATCTGTTTTGAGGTGTTTCGATGAAGCAAGAATTATTGATTTGGTCGTTGAGGATTTGAGAAAGCGATTTGCAGAATCAGATGACCTCGTCTATCTCGTCTATCAAATGGGTAGTATCTAGATTAATCCACGGAGAAAAATGCCGATTTCATTGAGATCCTTGTTTGTTTGGAGGTGTTTGCTGTCGTTTATTCTTTCTGGTTGGAGTGAGGGCGCTTTCGTCGAGTCTGATGCAGGTAGTAAGTCCTGAACCGCTGATTGGTTCTCGAGATACGTATCGATAATTCCGTTGGGAGAATTTGAGAATTGAGAATTGAAAATTTCTGAAGCTTCCGTTACGCGTGAAACGCTTGTAAAAGATGGAAATTTAATAGTCGGAGTATCTTCGACTACCTAGTTTTTTTGAGAGATGGTGAGCCTAGGGTGTGTTAGTTAGTATCAGGTGTCGTTGAAAATCACAATGTTAGAATTCGCCAGGCCGGAGAGGAAGAATATTACTCCGACCCCAGTCAGCCTCTTGTACGTCACTCAATTGCCCGAAGCCAGCCGCAAGTTTATTTACTATCGCTGGCGCTTCACTCTCATTTGTCGCATGGCCACTATTTACTCTCCAAGTCATACGTTCGATGTGCGGTAAATGCGCGACGGCGCCATGTCAAGTCCTACGTCTTCCCCAGTATTAAACCCGACCCTACCATGGCGCCTCACCAGCTCGGTCATAATGGGATTGACGGGTTCCCTGTCGCGGGGTTTCTACTATGGCCTTAATTACATGGAAGTCATTGGGCTGGAAAAATTCAAGGAGACCTTAGATAGGAGGAGGGACGTTGAGGGAAGGGAGAGAGGTTTAATTACTGGTATGTGCTATTTGAGGTTTTGGCAACGGAAAAATACTGACGAAAATATGCGTTTAGTTTCTAATCATGTCAGCGTGTACGTTCAGCACCGAGCATAGTGAGACTGGAAGTGGAATAAATACTCATGGTGTATTTGCAGAATGGATGATCCTTTCATATGGGGTGTGCTGCCCTTCAGCTACGCATTCAACCCCGCCAATCACCGATGGAGCTTTGGGAGTTACGATATTTGCTTTCAGGACAGGTTGAAATTTCTGCTCGACTTTTTTTCTCTTTACGATTCTAACACACCATCTTGCCAGATTTCTTACAGCTTTCTTCAACTATGGTCAAGTCCTTCCAACCCATCGAAGTCTACATTCTCCCCACGGGGGCCTTTTCCAACCAGTCATGACACAAGCGATCCGACTGCTTTCCTCCCAGCCGTTCGCCAAATCTCCGAAAACTTTTACTCCGATAAATGAGGCATCTGATCCCTTTACGACAGGCTCATTAACCTACAGCACAGACGGCATCGATTCGTTCCAGTCCCCTTCGATATACCCCTCACATAGACATTCCTGGATCCATATTTTCCCAGAAGGAAGGGTCCATCAGCATCCAGCAAAGACAATGCGCTACTTCAAATGGGGCATCTCACGTCTCATCCTCGAGTCCGAACCTCTGCCTGAAATCATACCCATCTTCATTGATGGAAACCAAGAAGTAATGCATGAATCTCGAGAATTTCCCAGATTTATACCAAGAGCGGGAAAGAAAATTAAGATTGCATTTGGGGAAAGCATAGATGGAGAAAAGATATTTGGAGAGCTCAGGGAACGGTGGAAGAGGCTGGTAATACTGCAGAAAGAGGCACTCGCAAGGAAGGGTCTGGAGACAAACTGGGAGATGGGAGACTTGACAGAGGGCCTGAAGTATGGGAAAGAGGCTGTTGCGCTGAGGAAAGAGGTTACTATGAAGATACGGATGGAGGTATTGAAGGTCAGGAGAAGCTTGGGCTATCCAGATGAAGATCCGAAACAAGGTCTGGTTGAGACATGGATAGAGGAGGGTGGGCAGGAGTCAGGCCATAAGAAGGATAATAGCTGGCTGGGTGATACATAAAGTAGATCAGTATTTGTGGAGGCAACATTGTAATTCTAATGTAAATAGAATCTGTAGACAAAAGCAAAAAAAAAAAATGTTGTACTAAAAAGTTGCCCAAATTCGTCAGACCTTTTCCCCGGAGGATCTGTTCAGGAAATTTAGATTTCATTTATGCCAGTTATCTGACCATCGAATTTCAGGGCGACCTTGACGTGCCACTTCTGCAGCAGACGCTCGTTAGCTCCAGTATTGGATCGCCTCGCATAGCGTTCACGTCCAAAATGGAGGAAGGAAGCGCGGATTTCTCTCTACATTGACAGATCTATCCTCCTCTCCTTGAACGAAAATAACGAACTTTAGCTTAACCAAGTCCATCAAGATATTTCTACACCAACCATCATCTATCTATATCTATCTTTCCTCGTGTCAAAAACCCCACGGAAGCTTATGTTCATAATTTGAGGCTCAATAGTGGGAAAATACAATTAACCTCATGACGGAGAATCCGAGGTTGGAACAGGGGCCTCGCTTAATCATCAAGTCAACATCGAGCTCAAAGTGCGGTAGATTAGAGCCAACTCATTGTGGTCGACTTAATTCGCAACTCTTGATATAATTAAACGGTAGACAAGTTGATAAGAACTCCCTGGTCACGTCCATTCACTATGCAGTTACTGATATGCCAGCATCTGTATTTGCAGAGGGTACCGAACTCGGATGACGAGCAGGTTCAAATGATGTGCTGGAGCTTTCTCAGCTGCATGTATACTGGAAGGCATGAGACTCAGTTATAGTGTATCTACTCGACGCGGGAATTATCTGCCGTAGACTCTTACTTTTCAAGATAGAGATCGTGATTGAACGATTCCCTGGCATGCCCTAGCATTCCCATCGGTACGACTTCTGTTGTCATCTGCCAAGATTATTCCATACTTCTATAGTGGCGAGAGTCCAAGCCCGAGAGATGACTTGACCTTCCTAAGCTGGAAGCTTTCTCTGAGGCACAAGGCAATGCGTCGGTCTTCGCTGAGACATATCTGTGGCTATCAGTGTACAGACGTTACGAATCGATAGAGATTGGATTCGAAGAGGAGGAAAGCATCTTTGAGCTAGTAGACACAAGTATCTCGTATATTGAGCCTCCAACAGATGGTCGTGTCTCAAACATCAAGCCTGGCAGTAAAGATGTGCAAATTCGAGCACCACGATGAGTCGTGACTGGGTGGACTCAAGAGTTCCTCCTTGAATGAATCGCCTCTACCACTTGTTCTAGCCACCAGACATGTATCCTTGGATCTCCTGTCAGCTCGGGGTGGAAACTCGTTCCAAATACATTCGCTTGTCGAACGGCGATAATATCTCTAGCTGCGGAATCGGGTTTCTCTTTATTTGCATCATCTTCAGTAGCTGCAGTACGGCCTGGCAATGTTCCCATAATCTCAACGTGCTCTAGATTAATGATCTTTGCCACATTTTGGTCGATTTCTCGTGAAGGCGCAATCACTGTGTCATCTACTTTCGCTTCACCCTCCTGGACACCTGATACCGTAGGAAGTAGCCTCTCTACAATTGGTGCCCGAATGAAGATGGCTCGAAAAGGGGTTTGAATTCTGTCGGCCTCTTTTCCAGTGGTCTGCTTCAGAAATGGAAGATCTAGATCAGCCTCGAAGCTTTCAATCTGACGTCCAAAGTGATTGCGATTGACTCGCACATCAAGACCACCGATGAGTTCCTGGCCCCCTTTCTTTGTTCTATTTGCAGACTCGGCAAGTAGTATCAGGCCAGCACAAGTCCCCCAAGTTGGCTTTCTCGCAACCCTGTGAAGATATAAGCGTCAAGTCCGCAAATCCGTCCGTATGACTCACTTGACGAAATCTCGAAGGGGTTCCAGCATATTTGATCTCTGTGCTACCAACGAGATTGCCGTACTTTCACCACCTGGAATAATTAGAGCGTCGCATGACGATAATTCCACCTCGGTCCGGACCTCCTTGAACGTCCAGGTCCTCTGTGTGAAGACTTTGACATCCAGAATTTGAGCGGCTTGCCTCAACAATTGCACGTGCTCATTGAAGGCCCCTTGGAGAGCCAGAACCCCTACAGTAACGGCTGTATCAGGCCCAGCTGACCCCATCGCAATCAGCAGTACTCGTAGATCCTTTGTTGATCAGCACATGTGAGGATGAGAAATATATATAATATTCATCTTATGATGTCTGTCCTGGTCATCGGAACAACCTTAAATTCTCTAGCGTCTCACTGGCCTCGGCAAACCCACGGGGAGCACTCGCGCTGGCGGTCTACAGGACACAAACTCCACCATTCCTCAACATTATTTCTCCCCTCGTAACCCGTCTCCGTCTATGTTTGCTCTCGTCCCTGCGCCTCCACGAGAGGGTCACAATCACCGTCCAGCATATACACAAGTCCTCGAGCCATTTCTGCAACGACATGTCTAATTTAATTTTCTATCTCGGCGCCTTTGGTATCGGATATTTCGCCCTCACCGTATTTCTCTACTTGCTATCCTCCCGTGTCCCCAGAGCAGGCTTCTTCGGCTTCCTCCTCGCCGCCTATGTCTCCCTTGTTGTCGCCGCTTCATATGGAGTACTTGTCTCGATTTTGCTGCGCCTGGTAGGTTACGCCCGGAGTGCACAGTGGGCCACTGCGCGGTTCTTCAAATATGCGATGTGGTTAACGACAGGCATAACCTTCACCATCGAAGACCCGAATGACTACCTCAATACTACACGACCCGCGGTCTTCATTGGCAATCATCAGACCGAGTTGGACGTGTTAATGCTGGGCTGGATATTTCCCAAAAATTGCTCGGTCACTGCGAAAAAGTCGCTCAAAAGCATGCCGTTTCTGGGCTGGTTCATGTCTTTGTCCTACACGGTCTTCATTGACCGAGCCAATTCGACAAATGCAAGGCAGGCGATGGCAGGTGCAGCAGAGGAGATCAGCGGTCAAAAGCAGAGCGTCTACATGTTTCCTGAGGGCACAAGAAGTTATGCAAAGGAGGCAAAGCTGCTGCCGTTCAAGAAGGGCGCATTCCATTTAGCTGTACAAGCAGGCGTGCCAATTGTTCCGGTGGTAGTGGCGAATTACTCTGATGTTCTTTACGTACAGGGTTGGAAATTCAAGGCGGGAAATATTGCCATTAAAGGTAGGGCTCACCGGTTGCTAATTTACACTCTTACTAACTCACGTAGTTTTGAAACCAATTGAGACGAAAGGGCTCCAAGCCACCGACATCGAAGACTTAGCACGAGATACGCGGGACTTGATGCTTCAAGAAATAGTGGCCTTGACATCGAAAGCAAGGGGTCGGCCAATCGCGATACCGGCACAAGATTCTGGAGATGGAGTCGTGAGAGCCAGTGGAGCGGAGATAACTACGTCGTGAATAATACGATGGATAGGCTTTGACAAGAGCCTGGGAATGGGGGATATGAGTCGAAGCCTCCAAGCTTCAACGGCGCAGTGGTTGGCCCATGGTGCCCGTCGAGGATAACTGCGCACAAACACATTTTTTACATGTTCGGAGTATGGGAAAGCTTTCTATCGAGCAGGACGAAGGTATATACCCCATAGATGTCTGGAATAGAGGAAACGATCTTATCAAACGTACGCCTTGTATATTTTCGTCAGAAATTCAAGAATCACAGGTGGAATCGGTACGACAAGTGTCCCATAAGCTGATGGTTCTGCACCCTTCACGTCCACGTTGAAGAATCCCCTACTTCCGTCTCCCGTTCTCAGTTTCGCACCAATGTACTTTGTCCGCTCCGCTACTACACGTCCTCACTGCACCCCATTGTGGACATGACTCTCTGAAAAGCACGTCCTGAACATGATGCTTTCTACTTCCTCGAGCTCAAAGAAGCTCTTGATTTTACATAAAATATGGTCCAAGAATACAAGAACCGAACCCTCGGAATCCTTCCTGTATTTCAAGACAATTATCATGCAGATAGGCTCTCTACTAAAAGTAATCGTGTTCAAATTGTGTATGTGAAAGTCTAGCAAAGAACAAATACTTTGAAGTTTAAACAAATGGATGTTCTCTGAAAGATAACAGGTTGAAGTAGCAATGTAGCTAGGCTCAAGAATATTTCAGTATGCACGGATCATTTTATATCAGATACTGCAAGCAAGCGATTTCATAGAATATTTCTAGATCCTTCTTAGATCTCATGATTTGTCTCGATACAGAGGATATTAAGCTCGTCATGTTTACTTTAGCAGTTACCTTGAGACGTGAGAAGCCCAGGATATAATGAAAGTAACAAAATACCTCCACTGAAACAGATTTTTAAATATGAGCCAGCCTGTGATACGCTGATACGCCTGACTATCTCTATATCGAATATACGATGTAATTATGAAGTGGATTACTGAATACAAAGTAACGAAAATTTCAGGGATTTTTGGCTGCACGATGAAGGAGTATGTCAGCGAAACTAATACGCGATGTAGGATCGAATAGTGACGCATGATTAGTCTAAGCAGCTTCATAGTGCTTAAGTTCCAGATATCTGATCATGGATATAGGGAATCTCAGAAAATGGCAATGGTCCATCATATTTCAGTCTAGCCATCTCGCTTACGAAAAGGGGGGATTAGCGAAGCGTTAGGTGATAATCATTCCATTGATTGAGTTTCATTTCTTCAGAGAAGCTTAAATATATGTATTATCTATTGTGGTATTGGTAGATTTAAAGAGTTGGGATTTGGAGGATTGTCAAGGGGCGAGCTATCTTGAATATCCTATGGGCAAGGATCGTGTAGTCCGTCGCAGATGTAAGAGATTGAGGTATTACTAGTATATATAAGTTTAGGTTTGACGTAAGTTTCGTTCCAGCTAGGTAGCCTTAGGATAACTTCGAGAAGTTACATCTCACAGCATTATAAGCGTCTACAAATCCTACATGGCTGATTCGTAAAACACTAAGTAAGGCCAACATCCAACGTCCAACTACCCCAGCCTCGCTCCATCTCCCTCCTCCTTCTACCCCATAACAACCTCAATTCAATTCTCTCGACTAAGTTACAACTCACTCCTCTCAACCCAAAGAGTAGCATGTGCACTCCTTACAGTCTTCTTCACATTATTTATAATCCGCAAAATGATCATGATTGACAGTCCGACTTTCAACGGACTCGGTCCAGCCTGTGGCGTCCCCCCCCCCCTCCCCGCACGATGCGCATAATTATTGATTGAGCAGATTCTGCTCCGGGTTAGTACTATCGAAGTGGTTGAGAATGGTGAGTAGAGGAAAGTAGTCAGCATATAGAGTGAGGGAAGGTTAGAAAGGGAAGAAGTCTCAAGCCAGCATTGAAGCGCGAAGATGCATATAGGTGTGGTGGGAAAGGGTGTGCTTTATCGGAGTAAATTCATTTTCTCCTGGGCAAGAGTTTTAATAGATTACGCTGCCGAGTCACTCTTTGAAAAGTTTAAGAAGGTAGCATAGCTAATTTCTGGAGAAAAACGAACACGAGAAAGAAGAAACAAAAGGTGGTCGTAAATCAACTTGAATGACAGACTGCAGTCTGCAGATCCATGCAGAAGCGGCAGGCCCGGGTAGGGGTATTGAAGTATATGTACATAGTGAGGGGAAAGATTTAAGCCAAAGATGGGGCAAGACAAGGCCATGGTACAGTATTTATCCTTCCGGATTGTCTGCTATATAACATTAGAGGTTTATTCCTTCATCCGATTTCTAGTCAATCGATAAATCCCCAGCGGCCGGCTGTGGGGTTCAAGATGCTGCTTTCGAGATCCCGTCTCCTACTTCTAGCTACTCTGTATACAGGAAGGGTGGTCAACGGCTTCAATGCCCCTGCAGATGTTCCAACATGGTGTGGAAAGCCATATATGAGCAGGTAAACATGCATACATGGACATGTCACGTTAGTTTGCTAGCTAAATTATGTGTCCAGCAACTCGCCTGTGGACCCAGGAGGGCAATTCCAGTTCCCAAAGCCAAGCAACACATCTCTATTATATGTCACGATCCAACCTCGATATTCAATATTCTTGGAAAGTGACGAGTCGGCGGCTTTCATAGTAGATGCATCCATATCGAACAAATTCGGTCAGCTCTATACCAATATCACTTTTGATACTCTTGGAACTTATATGGGAAATACATCTTTCAATATAGATTTTGAGATCTTTAGTGAGGAATCAGGTGTCCTTCTCGCATCAAACTCGGTGTCTGTGAATTCGACGGGAAACCTAGTAAAATTCTCGCTCCTGTCATTCACACCACGCCTTCAGCCGTACCCGATATCCATCTACGGAACCTCACCCGACGGCAAGCAGACGTACTTGGCTTCCACTGAGATCTATATACTGCCATCACGCTCCTATGGCAGTGCAGTCAAGATCGATAACTTGTTCGGAGGACTGTACGTCCAGAATGCCTTCAACAACTGGACTGGATGGTACGGTATCTTTCCGAACGGAGGTTACGGCGACGGAGCATATCTCACACCTTCAAACATCAGCTTCACCAATCTCAACACCTACGCATCTCAAGGATTCAACACCATCAACATCGTCCCCGATGGCGGACGTCCAGATCAATCGTACCCGATCAATGAGCTCCGTCAATACTGGGATCGAATGGACGAGCTGAACCTCTTCAATATCTACGACATGCGCTTCGCCTTTCAGAACGCTACTCGTATTAGCGAGCAGATTGAGCTTTGGAAGAATCGAACGACATTATTGATGTGGTATACTGCAGACGAGCCCGATGGCTGGGCCTACGCGCTCAACTCTACCAAGCTGGCCTACGACCAACTCCGCGACCTCGACCCCTATCATCCAGTTTCCTTGGTATTAAACTGTCAGGACTTCTACTACGCCGAGTACAGCTCGGGCGGCGATATCATCTTCGAGGACGCCTACCCGGTTGGCATCAATGCTACCTGGTCTATCCCGTGGAACACGCCTTGCAATACCACGTACGGAGACTGCGGATGTGATAATTGTGCTGGGAAGCTTACAGATGTGGCAGTTCGGCTTGATGATATCCAACGCTATCAGGATAATTTACCGGGACAGCTAAGCAAGCCGATGTGGGCGGTAGTTCAAACTTTTGGCGAGCAGGATTATTGGAGGAGAGTCCCGAGTCTGGAGGAGGTCGAAAACATGATGATGTTAGCCGTGAATCATAATGCAAAGGGGATCACGTATTGGATCTATCCAAGCACGGCGGAAGTCAATGTTGGGAGTGGAGAGTTGGGAAGAGTTTTCCAGAGTCAGACTGGCATGAGGTTTTTAGTCGGGACGAATGCAATCAAGGGTTTGTCGGTGTCAGGCCAGCCTATGGTTGTTGATGCGAGCGCATGGATTGTGGGTGGCAAGATGATGGTTGGGATTGCTAGTGGGGAGTATGTTGATTCTTCAACGACCCTCACGGTCATGTTGCCAGAGATTGCCACTTCAATTGATGAAGTGTTGTTCGGTGGGTCTGGGTGGACTGTGGATGGTCAACGGCTATCCAAGACTGGATTGCAAGCACTGGAGATTGGCATCCTAGTCTTGAATCTTAGTTAACACCTCTGAAATACCCAACAATACATTTACTATGAAGTCAATCACCTCGTAGTCTAATATTTCCATGTTGTTTTTCCACGATCTGCCACATCATCACTTTTATCCCGCTTTCTTACTCACCCAGAAACCCCCCTGAGACCCTTTCCCTCCTTCCCCAATGTAGGCTCCAGGTATTGCACATTGGACCAGTCAAAACAGCACCAAGGTCTAGACCTCTTTGATGGTTCCCCAAAGGCTCAAAAGATCGGATGGAAGCGCATTTCTCCTATCGCCAATCTGCTTCGTGACACAGAGTGGACCTTGCCCGTCCCAGCTGACTTCGAATTGATGAAAATCAGAATCTCTGACCACATCGACAATTCGCTTGATAAGAGTATGGTACCGGGCTAAAAGGGATGAATTGTCGCTTTGCCATTTGAGGATTTCGTTGGTGACTGGGGTAATTACAGGTTTCTCAAAGAGGCCGGATTGATGGTAGGCAATGAGAAATTTTGGTGTCTGATTCACCCACAGTCGTGGAAGTATATCTTTCATGTCGTATTGGTTGTAACTCGCTCGTGTCTTTATATCGAAAATCTGTTCCTGAGGTACTGCGGTGCCCAATATCCGGAGCTCAAGCTTGTCAGTCGACTCGGGTGAGGGTTTTGCGCTACTGATAGCAATATCACCAAGTGCAGTCTCGAGTAAAGACTTTCCAGTAGCATGTGCAGTGTCAGATGCCATGGTATGAGTAGGAGATCTGAGATATCCGTCAGTTTCTGTACGGATGAGCACCTTTAGACCGCCAAAGTCGTATTTGATGATTCGCTGATGAGAGCATGAGTTCCGAACCTCCGCATCCCAAGTTGTGTATGCCTCGGGAAATGTATGGCCGTAACCCTTAAGATCAGTTATGAGCTCCGTTGGAGATATCCCTCGTCGAACGAAGAATACTGTACCTCCTACGACGTCAATATCGAATCGAAAGGCTCCAGATTGGGATCCAGCAAACCGCATGATATTCCCTAGTGTGCTGCCACATCCTATGACATCCAATGATTGTAGGTCGAAGTCAGGGTTCATGGCAATCACTGCTCGAACAGTAGGTTCCATAGGGTAGGTCGGATATCGCGCTGCATTGACATCTCGAAAAACATCGACACTGTCAGGCCTTAACTGGGTATCATTTTCTGGAGGCGACCAAGCGGGAGGGGAGCCTAGAGAAGTTGAATGTCAGTGATATGTTTATTGACGATGTTGCATCTTCTGCAAAGCCCATTTCGAGGATGGCTACCGAAGGAAGTGGTTTAAATTTGAAAGAGCTAACCTGGCACAAGAATGGCTGGAGATTGGCCATTAACCCAGTTATAGGATGCGACATATCTGGTTTGTTCAATGATTGGGGCATCGAGTTCAACGAAGATGCCATTCGTGTTGATAGAATCGACTATTGGGCCCAGAGGCTGGAGTTGAGTGTGATCAAGTGGGTTCCAACCGCGAATTTTGCCCGCGCGGCCTCGTGATCCGCCCCACTGGCGACTCCTATATGATGAACCTCCACGAACACTTGACTGCGACATCATCACAATCCTGTGCAAGTGTAGCAATTTTGACAAAGAAGAGTTTCTTTAAGGTTAAATTTCCGAAATGATGGCAAAGTCAGTGATCATATTTCAATCTCCTTTTGCCATGACTCGGGCTTCAGCGTTTGTTTCTATATACATATTCTCAATGGCAACCTTGAACCACCTAACAGCAAGTGCTGCAAAACTCCGTGATCCAAAGAAAGTGTCCGTTTGGTGGTCTGCGGGGGGCCTACCGATCGGCACTATTCTGGGCATTCATAGGCTGCACCTGAAGGTTCGTTTGCAAAGGAAAAGCAAATGGTCAGCAGCATCATGTGTGCGATGACCAGTCAGCCAGCAAGGAGTCCACACCGACTAGATAGTAGCTCATCTGTCAGGACGATTCTCTTCGGCGGTCTTGCTGTGATTACTTGTACTGTTTGCTTCAACTTCCTGGCAGAGAATCTTTGTGAAATGAAGAGAAGGGATCTAGCATATATCTAGCTAGAGTACCCAGTATCCTCTTTACGTATTTGTACCCTCTCATATTCACATCCATCATGTCATTCGTCGATATATAGCAAAATCTTCCACCGAAATAATTACCTTGCAACCAATTCCAGCGAGTATGGCTCCTCCACCAGTCGATGACCAGCGAAGCCTGAAGCTGTCCAAATTCTTCAACGACGTCTTGTATGGCCGAAGATCTCTCATCACGTCTCGCGACGGAAAGTTGTTCGTCGAGGCTGTGTGCGTACAGTCTGATCCAGCGACTTGTGTTCATAAAATCCTGTCAAGTCCAGCCGGCCTCGCTTCTTTACAAGCATCGATGCGATTTGATACATCCTCAAATTTTCTCAACGATCACGCCCTATCCCTTCTCGTGTATCTCCAGACTCCCGCACTGAAGGCAATTGATTCCGGCTCTGTCTTGTCCAAGATCCTGATTAGTATCTGCGAGCCACCCTTCTTTTTTGATTCATTTACGAAGGCCTTTACTGCAACTCTTCTTGCACCTGAAGGTACCAGGTCATATGCTTGGCTGCTTTCACAGCTGATATGCCTCCCTGGAGATTTCTCATCCAAATATATCCAATTTGCCAGTTCATCGATGTTGGAGCTGATCCTAGGTTCATCAGACGGGGAGACTCGGAACATTGGGCAGAAGATCAAGCATATGTTACCACTTGCTACAAAAGATGGATATGCTGATGCAGAGTCCAAGCCTGGAGGTAGGCATGATAACGACCACTCGGACTATCGACAAATTACAATCATGCCTACAGCAGATGAGCTCTTGTCCAAAGATCGACCTTTCTTACGCCTAGCTAGTTTTATTGAAGACCCTGACCTGACGCACTCTCGCCGGTTGTTGCATATTGACAATCAATTCCGCCTTCTCCGGGAAGACATGCTGGGTGAGTTATCTTTATTCAATGGCCTCTAAATATCTCACAATACCAGAGATGTTCAAGAGTCAGGACTCAGGACATTGCTTCGAGCGAATTACTAACGGGAGTACACTCAGGTGAAATTAGAGACGAGATGAAAATCCTCATGGGAAGCAAGACCGGCAGGCATAAAGGGACCACGCTCAATAATCTGACGGTCCATGGAGTAGAGGTAGGCACCGAGAAGAAGCGTCAAGCCTGGGGCGTGAAGCTTCAATGTCAAGAATCTTTGCCGCATCTCAAGAACATCCCACACGATAAGCGGAAGGCTTACCTCAGGGACAATCGCCACATCCTTCGCCAGGGAACCATGGCCTGCCTGTTCATCGATCGGGAGCCAGCCGCATTCCCGTCCATTTTCCGCATTGAGGAGGAACTTGCCGGTGAGCACGCAGTCGTCACTGTGCAGTTCCAGGACGATGATACACTTTCCAACGTTCTTTTAAAAATGAAAGGAGCAGCAAACATAAAACTAGTGCAGCTTGATACTGCAATCTTTGCATATGAGCCATTTCTCCGACGCCTCCAGGATCTGACAGACTTGCCACTGGCAGATGAGCTACTTCATTGGTCCAACGGCCATCCTATAGGAGTACCAGAATTCCAACCTTCAGGTGTTCTACGAGCGCTCAAGAAGAGGGAAGGGGAAGATCTCAAAGATATATTACAGATTAAAAAGAAGGTAGTTCTGGATGATTCTCAAATGAGATCACTCTACGCTTGCTTCTCTCAATCTGTCAGCCTTATCCAGGGCCCACCGGGCACTGGAAAATCATTCCTTGGAGCTCTAGCCGCCAAGGTGCTTCATGACTCGACTGATCAAGTCATACTGGTTGTCTGCTTTACAAATCATGCTCTGGACCAGTTTCTTGAGGATTTGATGAAAATTGGGATACCTTCTACTGACATGGTTCGCCTGGGTGGTAAATCGACTGATGCCACGAAACCGCTCATGCTTCGGGAGCAGACCTCTGCCAAGCTAAACGCATCTCACTGGACCAGAATTGACAAGTTGAAGGATAAACTTGATAACCACACGACCAGGCTTCGAGATACGTTCAAGCGGTACCACTCCATCAATGTGCAGAAGCGGCACCTTCTGGAATATCTCGAATTCTTGGACGAAGATCTCCCTTTTTTTGAGGCTTTCACGGTACCAACAGAAAAAGATGGTATGACTCGAGTCGGCAAAAAAAACAAGGCTGTTGATCCTTTTCATCTTCTTGATCGGTGGGTCAGAGGCATGTCAGACTCCGGAATTTTTCAGCACGTCCAACCCGAAGGTGCTGCTGCCATATGGAAAATGCCCGGAGAAGCGAGAAACACTTGCATCACACGCTGGAGGAATGCCATGTTAGCTGATATTGTCACTGAAATAAGGGAAACTGGTCGGGCGTTCAACATGGACCAAGCTAAGCTGGATCATGTCTTCGGGAAAAGGGATGCCAGTGTTATCCAGAGCAAAAGAATTATTGCCTGTACCACAAATGGTGCAGCCAGATATACGTCTGCTATCCAATCTGCAGCGCCAGGCATTGGTATGCGTCATGCCCTGTTCAAGTAGCCCAGACTAACTTGCTCATAGTTCTTGTGGAAGAAGCTGGAGAAATCTTGGAGGCTCATATACTGACTTCCCTCGGTTCTAATACGCAACAATTAATTCTCATTGGAGATCATCAGCAGCTTCGTCCGAAGTGCTCGTATGAATTAAGTGTCGAGCAAGGTAATGGATTTGACCTCAACCGTTCGCTCTTCGAGAGGTTGATTCTGAAGGGGTTTCCACATGTGACACTCACAAAGCAACATCGAATGAGGCCCGAGATCTCATCCATGATTCGCCACTTAACATATCCGGATCTGAGCGACGCCGATACAACACTCCAGCGACCAGATCTTCGAGGTTTTCGAGATAACATCGTCTTCATCAACCATGACAAACCCGAGGTTGAATTAAAGGATGCCAGGGAGATGAGAGATGGTAAGACGTCTTCCAAACAAAACGAATTTGAAGCACAGATGCTATTGAAATGCGTACGCTACCTGGCGCAGCAGGGATACGGATCTGACGAATTGGTTGTTCTTACCCCCTACCTTGGCCAATTGAAGCTCCTTCATAAACAGCTCGCTGAGCACAATGATCCCATCCTCAACGATTTGGACAAATTTGATCTCATGCGTGCAGGGCTCCTCTCTGACCTAAGCTCTAATAGCACAAAACCATCACTTCGAATCTCAACTATTGGTAGGGATACACAATTCTCCCTAGCATGATAGTTCGACCCCATCACATTCCATATTTAATACTTTACTAACTATAATTGCATAGACAACTATCAAGGTGAAGAGAGCGATATTGTTCTAGTATCCCTCACACGAAGCAACAAGTCGCATGACATTGGATTTATGTCGGCACCAGAACGATTGAATGTTCTTTTGTCACGCGCTAGAAATGCTTTACTTATGATTGGCAATTCACAGACATTCATAAATGCCAGGAAAGGCAGGGTGGTGTGGCGGAAGCTCTTCGATCAGTTGAAAGAAAATGATCATGTCTATGAAGGGTTCCCTGTGAAGTGCGAGAAGCACCCTGATAGAATAGCAATGTTGTGTTCCCCAGATGCCTTCGAGGCCGAGTGCCCAGATGGAGGTTGCAAAGAGCCCTGGTAAGACATCACTATACAGTTACGGTCGATAAAATACTAACGCGAAGATTACAGCGGTACACTTCTCAAGTGTGGCTTGCATAAATGTCCTAGTAGCTGCCACCAGATATTCAACCACTCTAAGATGAAATGTGCAGCTATTGTGCAGCAGAAATGTTCCATCGGCCACAAACAGACCTGGCGATGCTTCCAGGCTGCCCCAAAGATATGTCAAACTTGCGAGCGAGAGAGGAAAGCAGCAGAGAAGAAAGTAAAGATGGCTCTCGAAGAAAGGCTGAAGAGAGATGAGATGCAACAGAAACATCTCAAAGAACTTGCCAGAATAGATGAAGAGATCGAACAACTAGCCCAAGGTACAAAAGATATTAGGATGCAAGCTGAGCAAGCAAGTATTCTTACACAGAAGAAAAAGGATCTTCAGGCTGCTAAGGAACGTGCAAAAAAGCCTACGAATGTTTCCCACCAGAGCATGACACTCGTTAATAATCTAAACACAAGTAGCGAGTCTCAAGCAACTTCGCAGATCAATAGGCCTAGCCCTACCCCAGCCCTGACTCGTACTCGCGAAAGCTCGAACTCCCAAGCCCATGGTAAGCTTCAACACCACATCAAGATTGCAGTAGACCACAATAGATCCCCGTCAAGGGTCGAGTGGCAACGTCAGAAGGACCAAGAAAATGCCTCCAATCCAGCAATTGAGGATATAATGAGCATGATTGGCCTAGAGGATGTCAAGTCACAGGTGTTAAGAATCAAGGCAAAAGTTGAGACGTCCATTCGACAGAACACTGATCTGAAGAAAGAGCGTCTTGGCCTCGTCCTTTTAGGGAACCCTGGCACTGGTAAGTGGTCAACGTATCGAATAATATATCACTAACTATTGTAGGTAAAACAACCGTGGCAAGGCACTATGCAAAGGTTCTGACCTCGCTCCAAGTTCTTTCCGGAGACGGATTCGTGGAAACTACGGGTTCCCGCCTAGCTCATGGCGGTATCACGGAAGTGAAGGATCACCTTGCACAGCTTCAAAAATCCGAAGGGGGAGTCTATTTCGTATGTTTCAATTTCCAGTTGTTTCCTCTCCCCTTTCAGAACCTCTGGCTCCTGCAATGGAGTGGTCGCTCGATATTGACAGTTGCCCAGACCCTTGGATATGTAGAGAATAGTGCTAATCTGTTGCAAGATCGATGAGGCTTATCAACTCGCCGAGGGCCACAACTATGGAGGAAAAACTGTATTAGATTTCCTCCTTGCCGAAATAGAGAACCTCGTTGGAGAGATAGTGTTTGTGTTCGCAGGATATCGAAAGCAGATGGAGAAGTTCTTTGAACATAACCCTGGCTTTTCGTCGAGAATACCGTACACGCTGAAGTTCGAAGACTACACCGATACTGAACTGTTACAAATGCTGCAATTTCAAATGAACAAGTTCTATAAAGGTTCAATGGATATCGAAGGAGGGCCTAGCGGGCTGTATATGCGCATTGCTGTCCGGCGGCTAGGGGGCGGAAGAGGCAGGGATGGATTTGGGAATGCTCGCGCTTTGGAAAACCTGTTTGCTCGGATTCGGGAACGTCAATCAGATCGACTTTCACAAGAGCGGAGAGGAGGTCTCGCCCCTGACGATAATTTGATAACCCAGGAAGACCTCATTGGTCCCGATCCATCGAAAGCTCTGCTTACATGCGATGCATTAGTTCGTCTACAGAATCTTACCGGATTAAAATCAATCAAGGACTCTGTGAGCTTCATGATAGATCTTATCAAGACAAATTACGAGAGGGAAATCTTAGAGAAAGAGGTCATACAAGTGTCTCTCAATCGCTGCTTCCTTGGCTCACCAGGAACCGGTAAAACAACTGTCGCAAAGCTGTACGGTCAAATCCTTGCAGAGATCGGACTTTTAAGCAACGGTGAAGGCTAGTAGAAGTCTAATTTGATACAAATATGTTTGCCTAATTTGATTTCATAGTTGTCACAAAGAATCCGTCGGATTTTATTGGTAGTGCTCTGGGCGAAAGCGAAACAAAAACAAAGGTCTAGTAGTGGCCTGGCCAGCATTTCGAATACTGTGTTGCTGACTTCTCACTAGTCGATTCTTGCTGCTACCGTCGGGAAGGTTTTGATCATTGATGAAGCATATATGCTGTACACCAGTTCCGGCGCCGGCGCCGCTGATATGTATAAGACTGCAGTAAGTAATTGTCCTCTTTGATGAAGAAATGACTTTCTGATTACCAACGATGGTGATCTACCCCATTCATGTGCTTGATACTGACTCTGTTAAGGTCATCGATACCATTGTCGCCGAATGTCAGAGTGTACCCGGTGAAGATCGATGTGTGTTACTGCTTGGGTACGAGCCACAAATGGTGGAAATGTTTCAAAATGTCAATCCTGGACTCACTCGACGATTTCCGATTGCTGATGCGTTTCGCTTCGAGGACTTTAACGACTCAGAGCTTCAAAGTATCCTTCTTTTCAAACTCAAAGATCAAGGATTGGGCGCAACCCCTGAAGCCATAGCTGTTGCAATTGATGTCTTAGGTAGAGCAAGAAATGGGCTGAACTTTGGCAATGGTGGCGATGTCGAGAACCTCATTTCAAAAGCTAAAGGTAACTACCAGACGCGACAATCTGCACTGCCGGCTGCCCAGAGGTCCATTGATTTTATATTCGAACCACGAGACTTCGACCCTGACTGTGACCGGGCTGCGGGAGCAGAAACCAATCTCCAAGACCTTTTCAAAGATGTCATTGGATGTGAAGCCATTTTCAATAAGCTTGAAGGCTTCCTGCAAGTTGCGAAAGGCATGCGGGCTCAAGGATTGGATCCTCGGGGCCAGATTCCTATGAACTTCATATTCAAAGGACCGCCAGGTACTGTGCTCCAGTGTCGACTGTCTCAAGTATGTCACGACCTTCTAACACACAGACAGGGACCGGTAAAACTACGACGGCAAGAAAGATCGGTCAAGTGTTTTACGATTTAGGCTTCCTCTCACAGGTTCAAGTTGTGGAATGCTCTGCCAGTGACCTCATCGGCCAATATGTTGGCCAGACTGGGCCGAAGGTTATTGCCCAGATGGAATTGGGTCTCGGAAAGGTGCTCTTCATCGATGAAGCTTATCGCTTGGCCGATGGTCCCTTCGGCCAAGAAGCCGTCAATGAACTTGTCGACAATGTCACGAAACTAAAATTCATGGGAAAGCTGGTGATCATTCTTGCTGGCTATGACAATGACATGAATAATTTCCTGCGGGTCAATGAAGGTCTTTCAAGCCGATTTGCCGACGAGATCATATTCCTAGCATTGAAACCCGAGAATTGTCTCCAGGTTCTCGAGTCCCGGCTTCGACAGAACAATATCCTCATCCCATCTTTACAAGATCCCGCAAGCTACACAGAACTTTTGAATCTGATCGCAGAACTTTCAAAACTTCCTGCTTGGGGTAATGCAAGAGACGTCCGGACTTTGGCAAAGAGTATGGTCAGGGCTGTGTACCAAAATAATACAGCCAAGGTTGACCAGCTGACTCTGTCGCATGAGATTGCACTGCGTTGCATCAATAGTATGCTGGCCGATCGTCGTGCGAGAGGCAATGCCGTTTCGTCTACCGATGGCTGGTTTTCAGGGCCAATGAAAAACCTCAGCGGCATGCTTCGTAGTCCCATTCCACGATTTAGCCCATCGACAGCAACCAGCACCACGGCCAAGCATGAGATTGAGCACGAACACCAGCACGCACCCCAAAACGCACCGACAGGAGACGCTCGTGATTCAGGCGTCTCTGATGCAGTCTGGGCTCAACTAGAAAGGGACAAGAAGATTGCAGAGCTCATGGAGCAGAATCATGAACGCATGTTGCGGGAAGGAGAGGACGCAGTTCGTGCCGCTGAAGAAGCCAGGCAGAAGGCCGAGGAGGAAGAAGCTGCTCTGCGAGCCATTGAAGCAAAGAACGAAGAAGAGGTCAATGAGTTACTCAGAAAGCGTGAGGCGGCCAGGATTCGAGCAGTAGAGGCTAAAGCGAAGAGGGACAGGATCAAAAAGGAAGTGGAGCGAAAATTGATAGAAGAAAAAGCGCGGAAGGAAAAGGAGCAGCAGGTGCAGGTAAAGTTGCAACAGATGGGGGTGTGTCCTGTTGGTTATAGATGGATCAAGCAGGCCGGGGGATACCGATGTGCGGGGGGTAGTCATTTTGTGACAGACGGAGAGCTGGGGTTCTGAATCAGGCCTGCAATTTTGGAAGATTACGACATTTGTCTGATCATATATTTACAGGTTAGTTACTTTCTGCTATAGTAGTCTACTTTCTATCGTTATTTCCTTTCCATTTTTTTTTATAATACAAGTAATTATATCCCGAGACTCGGAATTCCGGCCCTCCTTTGCAGCAATTCGCATACATTCTCGAACAATATTGTTACACTCTGGCATAGTCAACGAAGCATGCGACATATAAGTATTTGTTATAGCAGCCCTAGCGAAAGCAATACACTGAATAGTTTGGGGAGAACAGCTCATATTTCAGGTATTGGAAACTTGACCCCGGACTGGCTATGCTTATCTGAGAGAATGCGTGATTTAAATTTGAGATCCTGTTAATCATGAAATGTTTGATCAAGATTACTTACTTAAGGGTTGCTCATAGATGTAATCCTGCCTGTGCACCATTGACTCTTTACACATTACGTTCACATGAGCGCAAGTCAACTTCCAAGAAGCGAAGGAATCGTTTCGAAATAAATGCATTAGGAAGAAGTATCTGAGCTCAAAAATATGATTTCATTGATCTGTATCTGAAGAACCTACCTGGGAAAACTCATTATCACGATCTGCTTCCACCCTATATTTTCAGAATATATATACTAGTTACTAACTCTACGTAAATACTCCTAACTATAACTTCCTACCCAGCCCCTGATACATACCCCCTACGCTCCCACCCCCCTCACAACCGCCATCGGCTAGTATCATACCTCCTACTCGGCGCAACCGAATAAGCGCTCCTCCAGCTCCTCGAATCCGAAACCCGACTTTGCCACCAAGAGCTCTCGCTCGAGGAACCACTTGACCGACCACCATAGCGATCCGAAGCCGCAAACCTCACTGCCACAGCACGAGGTCCCATCTTCATCAGCATATTGTTGTACGGTCCTACCTGGTGCCTCCACTCTCGAGGTGCGTTTAGAGATGGGTAGAGACCTAGGACTGCGGGGGAATGTCGGGCTTGGAGTTGGCTTGCGTATGTTCCGTAGTGGGTGGGGTAGGTTTGGCGGTTTTGGTTGAAGTAGTTGTGGAGCATGTTGTTCATCTTGATATTGTGTTGGTTCAAAGAGATGTTGCTTAGATGTTTGACTTGTTCCTTGATTTTTCTGGTCTCTTGGGAAGAATCTTTTTGAAATTTTGTGGAAGGAAGGAAGAAAATTAGGTTTGGATGGAGCATGAGGAGACTATGCCTTTTATGAGTGGCTTTAATAGAGAGGAATGCTCTCAATGATTCCCATTGGGCTGGCATGTCCAATGTTATGACTATTATCTAAATAGCTGCATACTGGACTGAGAATAACGAGCATTGTGACGAGGTTAGCCTAAAATAAAATGCCACATTCCAAATACGTTATACATTTGATTCTTTTTATACATTACGAGGTTTTTTCTAGCTGTCACAGCTCTGTCTACTGGCAACTATATGCTCAATATATCCCAAGTACAAGTACACTGTGAGTTTGTGCTGCGTGCAGTTTCACCACCATCACCCGAACTGAGTACACATGAGGCAAGTAAGAGGTAGCTCGCTGGGCGCTGCAGGTAGGAATTCTTTTGACCAATTATTCAAAGTATTCTGTAAAGCAGAAGCCGGGCTTTTTGCAGAAGTCAATAGGCACTAGAGAATGAGCTGCGACGGACCGCCCACTTCATCGCTGCACGTGCGGGGAAGAAATTTGGTAGGACTCAATCATACAATGAGCCAAAGTCCTGTTGCAGTTGAGGAATCGAAATATGCAGAGTGTTGTCCGTCTGATGGTGGAGCAAGGCTTTCTTTGAGAAGATTTTGTTAAGACTTTGCGAGATGTTTAAAAAAGAAAACAGACATAGTGGTTTCAGCCTTCAGAGGAGTTCAACCTCTTAGGGAATATGTCAGAAAGTAGATGAAAAATTTCGGATTGGCTATATCTGGAAATTCTCAAGGATCGTAAATGATCGGGCGATGTACCTCAAGTCGTACTTCCGAAGTTCTAAATCTCACGATTTTCAGCTTCAATGAATATTCATTGAATAAACACTGAATCTTGAAATTTCAATCTCACAAAGGTGATAACATATAATCCAAGTCAGCCCAACATACTACTGCCTCCAAATAACCTATTCCAGGGAGGAGACGAGTAGAAGCCTCTACTACTATGTGAACTAATGGAAGATTCCCAAGGGATACTGCTCAAACGACTACTTGAATAGCTCCGTGGAAACATCCCTCCAGACCCATTCGCAACGCGGGGGTGGCTTCCACAGTAGCTATTCCCTCTGCGTTCTTCACGCATTTGATAGAGACCTGAAACGCCTCGGGGATGCCTCGCTCGAGAGCGGGTGTTCGAGTAGGTGCCATAATGAGCTGGATAGTGGCTTCGATCACTTTGAAAGAAGTCTCGGATGTCTCGTAGGAGGTTCATTGTGAGTATTTTGGTACGGGGTTATTGGGGGTATGTGCTTTGGAGTAGAGATTGTTTTAAGGAAGAGGATTGTGATGGAATATCATGCTCTGTGGATTGGATAGGATAGGAAGGAAGACTAGAGCTCGTGGAAATTGGGAAGGGGTAGGTGGTACTCTATCTTTTAGTGAATGTTGTAAATATCATGATCCGGAAAGGAAACACTTCTTGAAAAAAAGTTTGTATTGTAGGATACATGATAAATCGGGATTTTGATTGTGAAAACCAGCAGAGCCGAGCAAGTTGGGGAGCTTCTTGCTCATAACAAGCAATTGCTAGTTAAAAGCATGTGCTGGCGCCTCGTCGCCGTAGTCAAACCTAGAATGAAACATGCAGGCCACACTATACATACTCTACGAATTCAACCCTCCTCACAGACTGTCCTTCGGCGTCACAAACGCATCAAGCTTCCTCTGATCATAGACATCAGCCTCAACAAGCTGCTCCCATTTCTGAAATTATATCAATACAATAGTACCAAAACAGTTTCACCAACAGGGAACTTACTCCATCTCCAGTAACCCTCACCACCGTCGGGAGATGTGTGATTGAGAACGGAGCTTTGCGCCAAGGATTATCCTGGTTTCTCCACCTATCCAATCAATGAAAAATCAGAGTTGTATTTTTCCATGGAACGGCTGTTACTATGAGTATATGCCTGAAGAATAACTCACTCGTCGCGTTGTCCAGCATAGATAATCTTGACCACGTCCTCACTGTCCGCCCATTTGCTGTTCACGAATGACTCCGCATCTCTACAATCACCACACCATGATTTACCGTTTGCTCCGAGCGAGGCGTAAATAACCAGAAATGAGGGCTTTGAGGCGGTTGCGTTGTTTTTGAGGAAGTGTTCGATCTCTGATGGGGATTCTGAAGATACTTTCAAAGGCATGTTGGCTAAATATTAATTAAATGATGGGGTTTGGTGGTAGTGGCTGGAGTGGAGTTCTTGTTGGGAAGTATTTGCGTGATCCTTCTGTTTGCAATTTTTGTGGGAACTGGGGATTTAAATAATTGCTTAGATATAAACGACGTTTGATGCAATTTGAGATAATGTGACGTGCTACCTTGGAACGTCGTGGCAACAGACTTTTTCGCTTCGGGCCGGGTCTCGTGATTTATATAAGTGGACCGAAGTTGGGATGAAGAGTAGGTTATCGAGTATTGAGTATTGACTCTATTATCGAATCATGGGCAGATATTGACATACTGGTAAGAGTTTAAAGCTCATTGGCATCTCTCGGGAAAGATATCGCTAGTATTCACAATCAACAAAGTAAATATTGAACGGTCACATGACCAGAATTTTACATTGTGGTTCCGCGATTTTAATCTTTATCTCAAGCCTAGATAAGCAATAGCAATTATGCCAAGTGCAGCAGGTTCTCAAAAAGCTCCTTTTATGGTTTGAAGTTTATTAAACAGAACTCTTTAGAATAAGAGTAATTAGAAGCGCTTAAGATACGCCAAGGCGAGACCATGTCTAGGGCAATGAACTCTTTGCGGCATGATAGCAAAGCAAACGAACAGCTCTGCGCTAAACTACAACTTTCTGCCAATAATCTCAATCATACAACGATAGAGGACTACTTTGCCTCCTTGCCATTACCGCTTCCTTTCCACAATTTACAGCACAGCCATTATGCCCAAAATACCAACCATCCCAGCAAAACTTGCAGCCACAGCATCAGTAGCGCGAGGAGCCGCAGCACCGGGAGTTTGAGTGGAGCCAGTAGCGGTTCCACTCGCAGTAGATGAAGTCGACCCCGTGGCGGAGGAAGTGCTGCCAGTTGACGAGCCAGTCTGGGTCGCGCCAGAGGAAGTTCCAGTCGTGGTTGCAGCAGCCGCCGTTGTCCCAGCACTGCACTGGGCCGGTAGATCAGTGGCACCTGAAATCCCCAGTTGGGAGGAGTGGATGGAGTACCAGCTTCCGAACGCCGATTCGTAGCTTGAGAGCGCACTTTTGACGTCGGCGGGGAGAGACTTGTACCATCCAGGGGTGGATGTGGCGAAACATACGAGATCCGATTGCGTGCGCTCATCTGTTGGGACAGCGGTAGCTAAGACTGAGACGATGCTCGATGCAATAGTAGGCATATCGGACTGTATAATTATTAGCAGTGAGGTTTGGGATATGGACCAATGTATCGCTCCAGGTACATACAAGAACAGCTACCAAGGAAGATATCGAGGCGAGTTGAGCACTGATTCCAGCAGGATCGGTGGGGAAGGATTGAGAATCTGCTGAAACCTGAGGGATAGGAGCTGGTATCGGGTCTGCGAGCGCAAGGACAGCCGCACTGAGGATGAGGAGAGATCTGGACAACATATTGAGTGATTCTTGGGGTGTAACGATGCCTTCAATTGATAAGAGTGCGTGAAGGAAGAACGTATATAAAGAGCGCAAAATAAGATGTAGCCGGGGATTGAAGAGAAGCCGTACTTGTGGAGACCTTGAATTTGAAACAGCCTAGCCCTCCTAATTAAAGATACGCGAAGGCTGAAAAACTGTCCACTTGAGTATATTTTGTGTTAGCCTTGTGAATAGCTTGTTATGTGATTTATGCCTCGAGGGGTTAGTGGCGTTAAGGAGGAGAGAGATATACGCCTAATCTAGATTAGCGAATCTTCTTAGCGACGCCCCTCTATGCAGGGCGGCGGAGCTGAAAAGTGATCTCAGTAGTTGGCCTCAGAAACACCAACAACATTCCATTGGGAAGTGCGGGGTGATGAGAGGAGAAGAGATTAGATTGAACTCATGATCGTCAGGCAGTTGAGAGGCAATAGCTCGGGCAAATCCCAACTTATACAATAGCTATATATAGAATGAGTGGAAAGACGGCATAGAACTCGCTTCAATGCCTGAAAGCCTAGAGTCAAAAGAGATTCAAAAAACGTTTCATCAGGCTGCCTTGGCCCATAATCATAGGGCTACTACCGAGCTAACTTCCTTGACAATCTGTTTTCCCCTTTCCTTCCGTGTGGAGCTAAATACGCCACAATTCGCAGTAGCTGATCTCCGTCCAGTGAAAATACGAGTTTTGCTCAGCACCAGCTGAGCCACCAATTTTGTTTGAGGCTGTGTCTAATTACCCCAAGTTTGGCCCATGAAAATGATTCAAGCTCAGGTGACATTTTTTATTTACCTGAAGCGACCAGTGGTTTGCATCTTCAATGCGACGAGATGGGACTTCATAATGTATTATAAATAGACAACTAAGTAGCTTGAAGCGCTTCAAGCTTCTAGAAATGTCGGGAAGAGTGTAACGTGGAATTTGGATTGAAACAATCACATTTTGAGGATACAGTAAATCATCACATTTCTAATAACAGTTAAAGATGTGAATACTCGCTTCCTTACAGCTCTCAACCCTGTTTCGGAATGAGAGCTTCATACCTTCTAACTCATCGGCCTAATCTTTGTTCAAACATTCAATACCACATAATTCCATAAAAACTTCTCTCTGAAAAATAGCGAGTCGAGGATCTTTACTATCAAGTCACTTCGTTAAAGTTTGATATCTTAAAAAGGCGATAACAGGTGAGTATAGTTCTCCTTCATTTTCTGCGTGATTTTGCTAGCAGAAGCAGAATCGGGCGAGATATATTCTTGGTGAAGAAAGAATCGCAAACAGATCTGAGTGCAGACAACTATGCTTTCCGCAAACACATTTCTTGCTCCCACTTTAGCGAAGCAGCCTGACAGTGATTAAGAGCACCACCTGCTTGCCTTAGCCATTCTCTAGATAAATCTATCTAGCAAACAGTCGCAGCAATTTTCAAAGCCTGTAAGCGCAAAGTAAATCATCTCCCTCTTTTTTTTTTTACTAAAAAATTGAAGTTGGACAGCCTTCAGAGCTGACATGTTTCAAGATTGGAATGTTGCTGGTTCAACTTCACTGGGTCTACACGGGACGTGCAGATACCAATTGGAGCTAAGTTTCCTTGGCAGTCTTTACTTGCCAGAGTTGTTGTCTCGTAGATGATTTTGTTATAGTTAAATAGTTAAATGCAATATTCAGGTGCGATGAGCGCCGAATATTTCAGCGGTCTGAGTCGCTGTTTTATGCGGAGGTAGAGGCGCAAGGTGTTCTCGCTTCGTCCTTTGAGGCTTTACCGAAGATTTCACACCGATTCCGATCCTTCGGGCTGTGAAGAAATTTGCGAATAGCATCACGAGCTTGACTCGACTGGTATGATCTATGTGCTGGCATAGCAAGTGAGCGACTTCTCGTTCACCTGAGGCTATGAGCAGCTCTGCCGTAAGACTGCGTAACACTGAAGGACTATCGAAGGGCCAGTAACTGTGAGCTCTTAGGCATCGCAAAGATCTCAAGCTACCTTCTAAGGATGTTTTGTAAAATGAGTTGTTAGACTGCTTAAATGTGACATCGCACCTTGGAAAATCTCATTCCTGACTTTGAGTAGCTTTCCATGACCATGTGAATGTATCCGACATGAATGGGGTTCGAGGGAAGTGAGGACTATAGCCAAGCAGCCAAGAGGGAAGATGAATCAACTCGTGGCTCGAGGAGCAAGGGATTTTTTTTATCTCTTATCCCTCCTTGAATTAGAAGTTGAATCGAGGCATGAATATGAAGTGGATAAATCGCAGGATCATGATGAATCATGAATATCAGAATCACATCCCCCTTGGAATCTGAACGAGAGAGCGTTCGACTTCAAAAACGATTTACTTTTCAAGAATCAAGATAGAAAGTAAAGATTTGATTTCATCTACCGCAGGATCTGTATACAAGTGTGAATTAAACGCGAGATTAGAGGAATCCTTTTTTTTGGCGGGATTGGAGTAGACATAGGAGTTAGGAGTAAGGAACGACGATGGCCTAAACGTGACTTTGCGTCACGATCAAGAGGAAAACTAAAATATATCGAAATAGTTCGGGAGATTCTCTCGGAGTTTATGAAGATACTAGATCAAGTATGATATATATCGTATCTTGAGTTGTGTGCCCTGGGATATATTTTTCCCCCTCATCGCATCGCAGCACTCACTACTAGTGTATCGCCTAGCGAAAGGTAAAGTCAAAAGTCAAAGTCAAAAACTTAAGCTTAAAAAGTAACCTTAAGTTTAAACTCACTTGCAGATTACTCCTCGTATCTTTGCTTCTCCCATCTCCCACTCACAAAGTGCTACTTCTATCCAATGCACGGTGTTGTGTACCAGTCCCGATTCTCGAATTCCACATCAACTAGCCAACCCGCTCCCCTCCCTCCAAGCCCTCAGCCTTCCCATATATATGCATTAACCAACCGTCCATAATCCATCCTCCCCTGGACCATAAGTCGGACAAACTCATACCCTTAAATATATGAAAAAAATTACTACGAAAACCCCTCTTTGTCGAATCGCAACAAAGCACTAGAGAGCATTAGTAATATTTCGCCAATGGAAGGCTGTTGGGGCTTCGCTTAGGGGCTGTGGCACCGTAATGCCAATGCCACACGATGCTACGATCCGACTTTCAGTGTGCCACTTGAGGGGTACGGCTGAGTCATACCCCGTAGAAGACCGTAGGAGATCGGAATTGTTGGTGTTGTGGGAAACATATATATGTAAATATGATCTCCTCTAGTTTTGCGTGAGTCAAATATCTTTGATTCTTTGCTTCGAATTCGTGCGCTCCTTGATCGGAAATGGAATGCGAGTTTGCGACAATGAGTTTTAAAACGACAGCGACTGGAAGAAAGTGGCCGGTCGTCGGGTAGCTGGGATTGGGGTAGGTATATTTGGGAATTGACAGGTGAGAGGATATCAGACAGCACAAAGATGCAGCAAAACAATCACCGATGATGGAAAAACAAGGCAGGAAACGATATAAGGAAAGGCTATTGGCAGGATTGCACCCGAGAAACTGGAATCAGAGCCGTATTCGCTGATGGAAAATCATCACTTCTATATAAAATTTCGACGAGCAAGAGGAAAGCAGTCAGGAGACAAAAATCTCATGTCAATGGTTTCAGGTCTGCCGATTGAAGGTAAGCATCCATACTATCAGAACAATTGACTGCAGGAGGGAAAGGCATCCAACAAGAAACATAATTTCAAGATCCTCGTGGAATTGAGGTTTTGCAGGTCCGAGCTCACCGATGGATACTTGCAGAATCAGCAGCCTCATCTCCGGAAACCTGCATTGCCATGTTCTGAATCGCAACAAAGCAGCAACGAGAGAGAGAGGGAGTAGCATTCCAAAACTCCACACATTCGATCCTCTGCGGCGTCAATCATCAGAGGGAGACAGACCACCCAAGACCAGACGAAAGAACCGCTCTACAAATACCAAGATCTTGTCATAGGAAATGGCCTATCTCTCCTTGGCATCCTAATCCTCGAGGGGCAAGTCGCCAAGGCTTCAGGATATGCAGACAAGCCTTGTTCGTCGTACAGCAGCTGCCAGGCAATAGATAACCACTGTTATCCCATGGCATGGGCCATGTCCGTGTCTGTCTCTCCTTCAAGGCTTCAAGTCACGATATGGAAACGTGGATCTCGTCCCTCTTCGCGATGCAGCGAACCAGGTCCCTGCTTTCTCTCTTTTCAAATCAATTTCTCACGATTCGCATGGAGTTGTTCGACCAACAAATAAAGGCAGGCCATTGGAAGGATCAGGATACATCGTACCAACCGGTCACGCCGGTTGGTGGCAATCTCACGCTCACGCTCACGCTCACGCCTCGTCAGATCGACTTTCCAGAACGGAATATCCTTGGATGAATTGATTCCGTGGGGGGGGTTATGGCCCTGTGGTTATGGCCATGCATTCCTCGATCTTGGCTGCATCTTCATGGCACCAAGGTGCCAAGCATCTTGGCCCTTCGGTCCAATGTCTCGAATTGCGAAAGCTCGTCCAAGAATCCCCAAGATACCGGATCGGCATGATTTCCCAGATAACGAAATCCCCCCAACTTGAACATATGAAATTAATGTATATTGTTCCATTCCGTCCATGTGGCACATTTCCAGATGTAGAAGGACGTATTTTTAGGGAGGGAAGCTTGAGTTTATTTGGGTGGCATTTAGCGTTGCATGCGCATGCCATCGTCCTGCAGGGTGCTTGAACAGAGGCAGGTGCTGAAAATCCTGTGAGATGCGAATGGTTTCGCAGTCGCCTCATGGTGAGTTAGTCGCGGAAGATACTTCAAGATACCCTCGTACAACGTCCTATTCATCATCCTCACGTACCGGATCGGTCAACTCAAGAGCGATGTAGTAAGGGTCTGACGACGGCATCCTTCCAGTTGATTGCTCCATCTGTTCCGCCATGTTCCAGGATCGACCAGCTTCTTGTCTCTTCTTGTCTTCTCATATCTTGTCCTTACCCTTCAACCTTTGGCATCTACCACTCAACGGTTTCCAATCGTACAAAGTACACAAAGTTCGCCCCTGCTGCACCAACAGGTCATACGGTGGGTGCCGTTCGGAAGTGGCCACCAGTGCGCCCATCCAACGGCCTTATATCACCCATGAGAAGCTGGGGATCTCCAGACCATCCAAGGGATTGATCATTGATGTTGTTGACCTTCCTAATGCGTCCATCTTATCCGCAGCCTCGAGAACGCAGGCCAAGGCTGACGGACAATTTGCCAAGGCTGATCCATTACACTCGCCTTATCGCCCTCCCCATCAACCGCGACTGTTGATGCAGCGTCTATTATGGATGAGGAGCTGAGACTTCAGATTTGGGGAAGACCTCCTATTTGATAGCCGTCGCAAAGACGAGAGTTGATCGTTGATAAGTGCTGTACCAGACCTGGTCAAGCCAATGACCAGGATCGAGACACACAGAGCTCGAGATGAGAGGACCGGATCTTGTACGAACTCAGCAATCATATCGAACTACTCGTACTTCGTAGAAAGCGAGGGAAGCTAGAACCTCTCGGGGAATAGATGCAAGGAAGATGTGGGTGCATGGTTGGATAAGATCACATGGAGGGTGACCAGGGACATCTGCGGCCGGGTTTATTCTACATGGAAGCGAGAATCACGACCGAGGAGTTATGGAAATATAAATGGGAAGCCTGCGCAACATTTCTTTTCTTTTCGGCTCAGCTCCAGCGTCAGCTCGTGAAGGTTTTCAACACCACCACTCCTGTCCAAGTGCGACTTCACTTCAATCCCTCTTTCTCTCACGCCATTGTCGATTTCCCCTCGCGCAGTATCTCGCCGCCTTCACACAATGGCTAGCAATGTTAATGACGCCAGTGTTCGTGGCGACGACCTGCACTTTCAGAACAAAGACGCGTTCAACTCCCACGAGAAGATCAGCTCCACAAGCGGCACGCCTGCTCCTTACCATGATCCAACCGCCATGGAGGTCGATAGCGAGAAGGGCATGAAGGATAGCTCTTTGGACAAAGGCGACAAGGAGTATCGCGAGAAGGAGATCGATGCAGGGCCTGCCAGTCTCTCTATTGAAGGCGAGGAGCGCGAGAAACCATCGCAGTTCCGCAGGGTATACCTGATGGTGAAGCCATTCTTCTTTCCAGTGTTCTGGGTCTTGATGACTGGGTACGTGACTACGGACTTAGTTTTCCCGCGTGTAACAAGATCAGCAACTGACAGGTGACACAGCTGGTGGATCGCGGGCTTAAACCTGCATCGCCATGATATTGGAGGTCCCACAGAGTCGTGGCTTATTCCTTTCCTGCTATGGGCCGCACTCACTGTTCGTCTGGTTACGCTCCATGTCTCGACCAAGTATGTCACTAAGCCGATTGCCTGGATTTGGATGAAAGCTATCTACGGGCCGACGCATATGATCCCACAAAAGATGCGATTGCCTCTGGGAGCTGCAGGAACCGTTGCCGTGTTCTTGGTAGGGACCTTTGCAAGCGACGAGACGGCCGACAATACCAGAGCAAACCGTGCTGTTAGCTTGTTCGGTCTTGCAGTCTTTATCTTTTGCTTCTGGGCCACTTCGAACAACCGCAAGGCGATCAAGTGGCAAACAGTCATCGTAGGTATGCTTTCTCAGTATATACTCGCCCTATTCGTTCTTCGCACACAGGCCGGTTATGATATCTTCAACTTTGTTGCCTTCCTTGCTACTTCGCTCCTCGGCTTCGCTGCCCAAGGAACCGCTTTCCTCCTGAGTGCCGATCTACTCGAGTTCCACTACTTCCTGCTCGGCGTCATCCCTCCCATCATCTTCTTCGTTGCCTTTGTTCAACTCCTCTACTACTGGGGCTGGTTGCAATGGGCCATCGGAAAGTTCGCCACAGTCTTCTTCTACGGCATGAAGGTCTCCGGAGCCGAGGCCGTCGTCGCAGCTGCATCTCCCTTCGTTGGCCAGGGTGAATCCGCCATGTTAATCAAGCCCTACATTCCTCACTTGACTTCCGCCGAGTTGCATCAAGTCATGACCTCCGGATTTGCTACCATAGCAGGATCCGTGCTCGGCGCTTATATCCAAATGGGCATCAGTCCTCTCGCCCTGATTTCCTCCTGTGTCATGTCTATCCCCGCTTCTTTGGCTATCTCCAAGCTTCGCTACCCTGAAACCGAGGAATCCTTGACAGCGGGCAAGATTGTGATCCCTAAGGACAACGAGGAGCGTCCAACCAACAGTCTCCACGCTTTTGCAAATGGCTCATGGCTCGGTATCCGTGTTGGTGGTATGATCATTGCCGCTCTTCTCTGCATCTTGTCCCTTCTCGGTCTTGTCAATGGTCTCCTCGGATGGTGGGGCCACTACCTGAATATCAACAAGGACCCGCTTAGCGTCGAGCTGATCTGCGGCTACATCTTCTACCCAGTGGCCTTCCTCCTTGGTGTCCCACGAAATGGTGATATCTTCCGTGTCTCCAAGCTCATCGGCCTCAAGGTCGTCGCCAACGAATTCGTAGCTGTAAGCTTTTCTTCCTGCTCCTTAGCCGCCACCAGATTCCAAAAAAGAAACAAGCTAATCAAAATAATGACAGTTCGCGAGAATGGTTGACAGTGATCCCACCAACGACTTCCTCAAGTTGTCCGAGCGCTCCAAGCTCATCGCCACCTATGCCGTTTGCGGCTTTGGTAACATCTCCTCGGTCGGCATCCAAATCGGCGTGCTCTCCTCCCTAGCACCTGGTCAAGCTGGTCGCGTTGCTAAAGTCGCCTTATCTGCTCTCATCTCAGGTGTCATCTCGACCTTGACATCCGCCAGTATTGCAGGCATGTTGATTGTGGATTCCGCCGCATATACAAAGGTCTCTACCTAAGGGCAGAGAGCGAACCATGCGTTTTGATTTTTGCTTTCTTTGATTTGCGCTATAGTAGAGAGAGAGATGAAGATATGTGGTTGGCGGAAAAGCACCACCAGACACATCTATCTAGCGTAGGCTTGCTCGAGCTAGGACTGAGAAGTGATTGACCCTAGGTGATCAATGCCACTAAATCAGCTCTTTGATAAGTAGAATAGCTTAGAAGTTAATTCCATGATAATAAACCGACTACGTGCTTGTTCATCTCACTCTCATCTCTTCGTAACACCAAGAACCTACGCAAAGCGAAACCCAGGCTTGAACTTAACCTCATCCCCATCGCACAGTATCGCCCAATTCATCCATGTACAAGTAAATGCCCCCTAGACCATAAACACCCCGAATTCAAAACATTATATATATTATACAAGACCCCAAAATATCAGTATTATTCAATTAAGAACGGTCACAGGGACAACTTGCATGGGGTGGAACGTAGTGTATTGACACACGGGGAGAGTACTATCTACTTGCACCAGGTTGACTTGCTTACTTCAGTACAGTACGAAGACTACAGTCAACTACTGTGGATACGCCTGCTGTCAGGACAACCAACACGTGATCATAGGCTCAACAGGTGACAGCTCTGTACTATCATATCTTCAACAAGTATCAATAAATATCCAGACCATTCTTTATAACGCAGAGGATATTCAGTCTACAAGTAATAATTCTAAGCAGAAACAGAAGCAGAAGAAGTAAGAAGTAAACCGATATGCCATATTATTCACACCCTTAATATATCACCCAACCAAAGTCACAATCTAATCCAATCCAAATCCCCTATTTCAACTTAACCCTACAAGAAACAAAGCCGATCGCGAAGCAAGTTAAAGCCGAAGCAATATCACCACTAGCGCCAAACTACACCATACCACACTACTGTACTATACGCTAACCCCTGATTTAAGCGAGACGTCCTCTTATTTTCCAACGTTAAATCTGTGAAAAGAAGTTTGGTTTGTGAAAGGAAGTTTGATTTCTTTTGGAGATGAGATAGGATGAGATGGGTTGGTGATGAGTTGGTAAGTGTAGATAGGTAAATGATTGCAAGGATGGAATTATCAAAGTCGTAAGTAGCAGTGAAGTAGTACTAAATGGAAGGTTTCTCAACATTTACAAGCCGGAATGATGGAATGGGAAATAGACGCAGATATTTATTTAGTGATTGTGATACGTTTTGGAGGTATTAACGTGAGGCACTTGGGAATTTTTTTTGGGGGGGGGGTTGTTGGATGTTGGTGTTGGTGCTGGTGCAGGGATTTTGTATCGAGGGGTATTGGGATATCGATCTATTGCTGAATTTAGGGATTTAGAATGCATATGCGTAGATTAGGTGGTGCGCCTGAGTGTTTTTCTTCTTGGTCTTTTTGAAGGAGATTGGTTCGGATTTAAGGGGTCTGTTGATTAAGTTTATTCGGTGTTGTAGTTAGGTAGAATGAAAACACTAGATGAGGCATGAAAAATTGAGAATGTTAGCATGAGGTTGTAGTATGCAGAGGGGTAGTGTTGAGTTTGATATAATTTATAGATTGAATCATTTGTGTACTGCGAGCTTTCTGCTTGGTGGTTGGGCAGGTCATTCAAATACGTATTGGAATGGATGCCTTAATAATAAAAGCGTGTGAATTTTGAAAGATGTTCCAGTACAAACGTCTAGCTAGGTCTGCTAGATGTTAACACCGTTGTAGACTTCTCCGTTAGAAAGTGTTGATTTCTCTAGCCATGTTTTGCCGAGCAACTGTGAGAGAACAGAAGCTAGTGTGGTTTTACAATAGACCTCGTCATAAGAAGCATTAGTAGTACGCCAAGCCACAAAGTTATCCGGGCGTACGAGAATAGCACCGCCCATACCCATCTCCCGTACTTTAGACCATTGATCCTGATAGTCGTAATAGAGATCAGCTCCCTTTGAATAGGCTCGGGATCTGATTTTGGCCGCCCCAATTGACATGTTGGTCAGCTTGGAGATGGAACTCGCCGCTGAAACCCAGGCATCCCCATGCTCATCCGTGATGAGAAAGAAATCGTGCGTCCCAACGACTAACAGATCCTGTGTCGAGACCACCCCTCCTCTCCTCACTTCAATCCAAGCATGTGGAAGACGGTGGCCCGGACGAGTTGTTGGTGTGTAGGTTTGGCCAGCTGGATCAACTGGGGGCGGCTTGGACCCATCAGGGAGGATGGCACCGTTGACATAGACGAAACCAAGCTCCACGTCGTGGGCGGAGAACTCTATATCCTGTGTCGAAATTGCTCGTTGAATTTGATTTCTGACAGCTTCACCGTTGAAGCTATCCTCAAATATCCGACGGAAACGCTCGATGTTGTACTCTCTTGCGCCTGGGAGGAGGCCAACTGCTGCTTGTAAAACAGCCACGTTGGAGAAAGCGAAAAGACCCCAGTCGCAATTGCGAAGACCGATTGGCCTTCTTTCCGTTTCGTATGTTTCCAACAAGGAGATATCCGCGCCTTTGTTTAGCACTGCAGCTAGCTTCCAGGCAACGTTGCGGGCATCTTCGATGGATGTATTCAAGCCCAAACCAGTTGTTGGTGGGCGTCGATGGGCTGCATCGCCAGCGATGAAAACTCGTCCCACCTTGTACCTGTCTGCGAGCACTCTATCAAGAGCCCAATGGCTGATGTTCAAAACTTCCATATCCAGATCTGGAAGCTTCAAAAGCTGCCGGATACGGGGTGGTAGCGCTTCCTTGTCAAATCGTGCCTTTTCAGCTACAGGAAATCCGAAGTGTATCGTCCATTCCTCTGACTTCCGCCCCCAAGTTGGCCCCATCTGCACAAGAACTCCACAGTCAAAATTGATGATTTTCTCTCCTTCGGGGTTAATGAAATGGGTCATCAATGACCTATCTGGTAGACAGTGTCAGTTCTTTAGCTCTGCATCAAGCAGGGACGACTTTAACTTACCATCCCAGTATTCGGATAAATCTGCTTTGAAATGTATACTGACAAAATGAACTAGACCAGTGGGTCCTTCCATTTTGATTCCAAGCTTCGGCGTAGATAGTTTTCCTCCATCAGCACAAACCAGGTACTGGGCACGATACTGCACGGAATCGCCATCGGGCTGTTGCACGGTTACGACAACCTTGTGACCATCATCTTCAAAGCCGGTCACGGTGTGGCTGAACAAAATATGACCCGGGTTGCGATCTTCCGCAAGCTTGCGAAGAATCGGTTCCAATCTCAGCAATGGGACGTTTGAGGATAAGGTAGGAGAGTCTCGCCTAACAGTATGTTTTAGAGTGAAGACCCATACAGAAGGAACACATTTTACCGATAATCCTCCCATTGTTTGGTGCCATACTCTCCACCAAATGCCGCACAATGCCCAAGGACTCTCCTGTCAAATGGCCCGTCACCACCTAGAGATGTCTTCCACTCAATCCTGCCCATGTGGTGGATTGGAGCACCGGCAGCGAGAACTGGATTGTCTAGACTGTGATGGCGAAATGTCTCCATGGTTCGTTGGTTAAGATAATGTGCTTTGGGGAGGATCGAAGTTCCATGATGTTTTTCAAACAGAATATGCTGAACCTTCAAGTCAGATAAAAAGGAAGATAGAGTAAGACCGCAACCACCGCCACCGATGATCACGACGGGTACATCAATTATTTGAGACATCTTTGGAGGTTGAGGCGGATCCTATAGCAGAAGTACTGTTGTATTGTACAGAACGTCGCTCTTTCTGAACGATATAGATAAAAAAGTGCGTAATGAAGTTGGCTCGAAACAGTAAATTTTGGCCCGAGGAGTTCGGAAGTAGGGAGTCAAATGTTCTATCTTGAGTAGAATAGAATGGAGTTTGGTAGCTTTTCCTCAGGTTCAAATAGGTGCCACAAAGTGTGCTAATTTTGACTGTCACGCTCAAAAATTAAACTGTCCTTGTTCATTCGGATCGTTCCTATGCAAGGTACCTGGTGAATGAGAATCCGGACCTCCGCGACACCGAAGCCGAGATCTCAAATCTGACCACTTTCCACGTTTCCCCCTCTCTCCTCAGACACAACCGGAGTCGCATTTTAACCCGAGAGAAGTTGAGGAAATAGATAGTCTCGCTCGTGCAAGTTCTGCATTTTAATCGCTAATTCGAACAGCAATATTTGATTCAACAGTTGATCTGCTTCGTCCAGTAGATCGCGGCTATAATTCTATTGAGCAAGCGTCCTGATTGTAATTGTGTTGTCTTTGGTTCTGCTATCCTGTCCTGTCTCAGATCAAGACATGTCCTCTTCATTCGATGACTGTGGCAATGTTGTCACCCGGCCAAAATATCTCGCTCACGTCGTCTTCAAGACGCCGACACCTACCACATTCGACGCCATGGTCAAGTTCTATAAGGTCTTCCTCAATGCGACAGCGAGCTACGAGAACGAGTACCTTTCGTTCCTCACCTACGACGAAGAACATCATCGCATTGCCATTGCCCTCTTTCCCGGGACCGTCGAGACGAGTGCTACATCAGTAGGAATAGCACACATCGCATTTTCCTTTGACAATCTTAGCGATCTTATGCTCGCATATCGCCAGCGAAGGAAGCACGGCATTCTCCCTTTCTGGAGCGTGAACCATGGCCCGACTACAAGCATGTACTACAAAGATCCAGACGGAAATGAGATTGAAACGCAGGTCGATAACTTTGACACCAATGAGGAGGTTCATAAGTTCATGACGGGTTCTGCGTTCTCTATGAACCCTATCGGCGTTGACTTTGACCCGGAGGACTTGATACAGAGATTGGAGAGCGGGGAGAGCGAGTCTGATATCAAGAAAAGACCTGGGTCGGGCAGCAGAACACTCGTGTCGAGGGTGAAGATGTAGAGGGCATTGTATAGCCGCAGATCATCCTTTCTTCCACTTTGGATCCGGAGGCAATAATATATCTTATTCGCGACACGATCGAATAATAGCTGTGACTAATACCGTGCACGTGGTGTTGATATAAATATAATCCACCTCTTATCAATAGTTGAAGAGTGACTAAGAAGATACGAGGTTGCCCTATGCCTCTGCAGCTCCGTATATCCAGTAGAGAATAGGTGACTTGGATTTCTTGATTCATATGATGATACATGTCGACGATGCGACGTCGATGTCATATATATTAGTAAGAAATAGAGTAAAAATAGGTTTAAACATGGGTAGCTTAAAAGAAGCGGGTCTGTGCGGTCGCTTCCCGGATTAGGCAAAGTGCACCCGAGGGCCCATGCTAGCTCCCGTCGCCGTCGACATCCGAGCTTCCAAGTTTCTTCCTTTCTACTTTTTCTCCTGACTTAAATCACACATATTTATAGACTGTGATGAACTTCTCAATTCATCATTCCAGATCAACACCTCGCTCACGGGAGTAAGCAAGTTCTCCTAGATTTGTAATTCATCTCGGAACATTATACTTCGTATCTGTTCCAAAGCTAAAGGTCCCGACAGACACCGGCCGCGCAATACACCCAGTCTGCAGTACTGACCGTCTGAGTCTGCCTCCTACACGTGTCGAATACTTTCCAGCGTCGCATACAAGGCTGCCCGCCCAGTGTGCGGTAGCTAACAATGGCCTGTGAAATATGTCGTCTGAAAAAGATAAAGTGTACCTAGAACGGTCTATGATGGCTAATTCATCTGCTGAAAGACATACACAGGCGATAAAGTGCGACCAAAATGTGGCAGATGCGATGTATGTTTGCCCTATGCCCACTGAAAAGCTGTAGTTCTTTCAAAATATCAATTTTAGCTTCAATACCTCCTCTTGTCGACTGTAACTCATCCGAAATGTCGCACAGCTTCATCATTTATCATGTCACTACGCAGGAGAAAGACGCCGAGCTAAAAGGCTGGGTGCTTCAGGTACGTTGGTGGATTGGGACTCGACCAAGAGCCAGCTAATACTAGTCACCCAGAAATTGAGAAAAGGCTGCACCACATGGAGGCAATGTTTCGAGATATGAATGAACGCTTTCCGAGTGTTGACTTTGCCCCGAACAAATCTGATGCCTCGGAGACCATAGAAGTATTTCAAGGTGGACCAATATCAGATAACGTATACGCTGAATATTTTCCGGACAACGACCAGATAGGAGAGCATACTGGTATGGAATTCGCCTGGACCTTGGATAAATTCTCGCCTATTCCCGCGACCGCCAACAAATCCCCTGCTCCCATGTTGGCAGCTGATGCCACCGGGATGTTAACCCCGATCACCTCAAGTAAGGATCCGTCCTCAAGAGGTGAGGACTTACTGGATCAGATCCTTTCAGGAAAGCCAGAATCTCCACCTGGGGAGAATAACGCAGCCGTATGGGTCAGGACAGAAGTAAGACCCCCACCACCGGACCTCTTTGACCCTTTTCTTAGTAAGGTTGACAGCACATACTTACAAATCTAGGACGGAGACGAATACACTGGTATGTACAGATCCATCGGAATATCCTCACAAAGAGATGGCATCTCAAAGCTTATAGGACCGTCATCCGGTATTTCGCTGCTGTCTAATCCTGGCCTCGCTTGGATCCAGAACACATTCTCAGAGACCGAGGACGTTTGCAATACCTTGAGAATCGTTACCCTAGAGGTTGCAAATTATCTTCAGATGCCTAAGTATGTTCCAGTGAAGCCCCAGGCCTCTCCGGGGACCAACGGGTCGCAAATGCCAATTATGTCAGAGGAAGTTGTGTGGACATACGTTAATGGTCAGTTTTCCATGGATCGCAGATGTTGAACATTCTCAATCTATTAACACATTGTCTTCAGCTTACTTCAAAAGCGTGCAGTGGTAAGCTTCCTCTTTTTAGGATGTAGGCTGTAGCAGCTCTGAATACGACTGATGAAATCCTGGGCCAGTCTGTTTCCTATCGTGGACCGACGCAGCTTCGAAATTCGATTAGATGGTTATTTCCGAAATCCAAACGATACAGATATTCCTTGGACAGCACTCATGTTCGCTATTTCGGCTTCAGGTTGCAGAGCTCTCCAATCAGCGGAAACACCAACTGTATTTAAGCAGTCCAGTGCTGAAAGTTGGGTTTATTTTCAGACCGCTCTAGATCAAGTGTCCCAGCTCCTATATATGCCAGTAAACGTGCCAGTCCTTGAGGTGACTAACTCTTTGACTCAGTTTTCCGTCTGCTTACCATATTTTGTAGGCTCTTCTTGTAATGGTGAGAATGACAATCCCTTTTTGGATGCACAACCAACTTATTCATCCAATTCTCACAGACAGTTTATGCACAGGGGGTATCAAGCCCGCAACGTCTCGAATACATATTTTGCGCCTTGGCGGTACAAGTTGCGCATGGATTGGGCTTGCATGGACAGCCACTCCAGAATTGGAATTTGACAGATTCCGAGATAAAAGACAGAAATCGGCTCTTTTGGGTAGTATATGAGTTGGACAAAACCATATCTCTACGGTGTGGTCGACCTTCCGTAAGCTACGTATCCCCTTCTGATTAGAGATCAATGCGTCTGACTACATCTTGCGATGCAGTTAATCGACGACAAAGAAATCAGCTGTTCGTTCCCTTATGGCACTCAAATTCTCCAAAGGGAAACTGTATCTTCTAAGGGTCCTGAAGATCAGATAATGGCTCCAACACCGCCAGCCTTTGACTTTTTCCTTGCATATACTCAGTATGCGAGAATATGCGGAAAGATTGCCAAACAGCTTTATTCCGCCTCTGCTCTCAGCCAGACCTTCTCCGAAGTCTCAACAACAGCGAGAAAACTGGAAAATGAAATTGATAAGTGGCGTGATGGGATCCCGGAGGAATTCAGGCCTGGCCGTTTTTTCAGATCTTCGGAGCTGCCGAAAGACCTTCCACAGATACAAGCACTTACCTTAAGCTTTGGGTACTACTATATTATTTGTGCTATTCATAGGAGGTTCAGTGCCATGTATGATCGACATGAAACCAAAAGGTTGTCATCGGATATTGTAGAATTGGCAGATGGTAAATATCTTGAAGCAGCGCGATCGATGATACTACTCACCAAGCACCTTGACATCGAAAGCCACACTCCGGGCTGGTGTGTACTTTTTCTTCACATAGTATACCCTATAATAAAACAATTAGCTAACAGAGCATAAGGTTGCTGCTCTATTACCCTGTCACTGCACTACTCGCCGTCTTCACTTCTGTCGTATGCAATCCCAAGTCAGACTCTGGCAATAGTGATGTTGCCCTAATGGAAGTAGTTGTCGGGCATTTAGGTCATTTAGAGTTCATGACATCTGGAAGTACCGCATTCAATAAAATTGGGGAGCTTGTTCGTTTAGCTCGAGTCATATTGCGCGAAAGCGACCAGTCAGGTACTTAACCAGTAAAATCCGAGGAGGGGCTTGAAATAACAGTTTCCTAGTTGTCCACCACAGATCTCCAAGTATAAGACGAGATGCCGCAATTGAAAAGTTGAATAACATACGTAATACGCATGGCAAACTTACAGAGGTAAATTTATACGTCCACTGAAACTTTTCCTTCGCTTATGCGTACACTGGTAGTCATCGAACCACGAAGCTACGAATCGCAATCACCGTGATGCTGATGCATCAGAGCCTACATGTGCCCAAGAAAGCCAGGAACGATCAATTCACCATAGTATGACTGGACTTGAAACGTGGCGGCTTGCTGCACACCCATACCCCGCCCCATCTTCATCGTCTTTACAATTATTCGGTGACTCTTTTGAGCAAAACGGCTCGTTTCGAGCTACTTCATCGAATTGTTTCGATGGTGAAATCGACCTCGTTGCGAATCAAACTAACATACCCTTCTTCGCTGCTCATAGTGAGGAGAATGGTAGAGCGGAATTCATGAACGAAGGCGAGCTACAGTGGGCACCTCTTCATCGTCCTGCTGACAATTACTTGGACTGGCGAGCAGGTCTAATAAACAATACGAACTGAAGTCTGATAATTACCCTCAAAGTATTACCATCAGCTTGACCTGGGATGATAGGATTTTTGGATCTATTTTTGTAAAGATAGCAACGTAAATATCGACGTGAAATATCTTGTTTTTCCAAAAAATCACACATACTCGAAGACCCGCTGAAGGATTCTTTCAATTCATTCAGTTCCAATATGTGAACCCCAATTCTTATCATCTAGACTTGATATCTTCTAGACTTGAGAAGCAGATTGACCACTACAATGCACTATCTCCCCCAGGTTCTAAATTTCCTATTCTATAAATCTAATGCAGATACAAGAAACAAGAGTGATCTAGGAGTACCATATATTTGCCTTGAACTGGTAAACAGCACGACTAACAACCTAGTAGTAGTAACATTAGTACCGCAGTAAATTCAGAAAAAGGAACATCGATCTAGAATCTGAGTTAAATTTCCGCCACAGCTCAGCTCTCACACACATATTGCCTAGCTGCACCAAACTTCCCCATTCACAAGATCATGCCAAGAAATCTGGAATTCGGAAAACCGGAGCCCGAACCCGAAACCCGAGCCATGGTATTGACACCATGTACTGCAACCCTGCTGCATATCACCTTTCAACTCCGTGTTTCCGTCGGGGATTCACAATGAACACTGAGAAAATGTGTAATCAAGAGCACGTAAAATGTAAAGTCCGAGCTCCTGTACCCGCACAGTACAAGCAATATCCACATAATCTAACAGGAGGGAAATACTTTTTCGGATTTTCCCTTCGCACATAACCTGTTAGCATGACTAGTAAGCTTAATTAAGCTTAATATTTCTCCCCATGTGATTATGTCAGCACCTACAAACTTCCTCTTAGCTAGATCTCTCCTCTCCTACTTTATATACAACACCACGCTCCGATCACGGGAAGCCTCATAATCCATTTCCTAGATGATAAGCCTTTATTAACTTACATTAAGAGGAAAAAATGTAACTGGGCAGGCGAAAATCCCACCGACCAACCCAAACCCCTGATATCTAAGCGAAGCGCTGACTATTCAATAAGCGAGGTCATCACATACTATACACATTCTCCGACGATCACTCTTTCTAGTACGTCAAGCTTATTATAACGATATTATTATCTTCTTCAAGAAAACCATCCGATTAAACGCGACTCCGGAGTATATCAAAGTACGCGCTTAAGGGTAAAGTAAAGAAGGAGAACACCAACACGGCAGCGAAGAATATCCCTTCTAATTTCTTTAATCAATAAATTGCCCAACAGTTTCAGATCTTCTGTCGATAAACTAAACCACATCTTCTACTCCTCGGGAACAAGATCGGCCTTAATAACCATTCCCCTTGTTCGGATAATAGACAGGCAGGCCATGAGGAACGGAGCTTTCCTGCAGCAAGGTAAACATCAATCAGGAGTCCGGCATTACAGTAAGCGAGCCCCACCCTCTCGCCTCCTTTTTTAAATCACGTGCATAGGGCAAAATTATAGGGGGAGGGAGGGGAATTAACTGAGAGCCTCGTAGTGGGTACGGAGTACTTGGTGCCTCTTTGTGCATGATATACTGACGCGATGAAGATTTCAAACACGTCGTTTACTGTAGCTAGCTGAAAGTAAAGCAAAGGTAGATAGAGCCACTAGTGCATGCAAGCCATCCATTAAGTCAGTCGGTATATAAGTCAGCCAGTCAGTCGAGGTTTTTATTATATATATATAAGTGTAACGGTCGTAGATTTACTCGGTGTAAACCTTGGAGGGTTGGGATCTCGAAGATCAAGAGATAGGTGTCACGGCCGGGCCTGCGAGTCACCTGACTCCCAGGAACGAGGCTACTCCCAGGAGCAAGGCTCCTAGGAGTTGGGGAGAGTCCCCTGATACTAAGGAATAGTAGG